>CAUYSK010001770.1:0-10232 GCA_963575035.1 Avahi laniger
GAATTGCCACCACATTACCCGTATTGCCTCTGCTCACACGCATGCGCCAGTGTCCCATTGGACCTCACTTACAAAGCACAGCTTCAAAGTTAGAACTATTAAGAGTTTCATGATGGAGACAGCAGAGCATTAAACCAAGCAACTCTGACCATAGGCCTCGTGGAACCGAGAAGGTCCCGTGTCCTGAAGCTGGCCCCAGACTGAAGGGAGTGAGTTTGAGGACAAGAGTGATAGTCTAGATGTGAGATGTTGAGGACTTGGGCCAAGGATTTAGGGTGAGAGTTGAAAGGAGAAGAAAAATCTCTCCAAAAAAAAGTGGCAAGATTGGAAGAAAGATTAAAAGTAGAGATTATGACTCTTAACATGTGGTATTCAGAGGTTCTTCTACTTCCCTACTAGACTGTGGGCCTCCTGAGCCCTGTGAGAGCTGTGACTTCAGTCCAACCTATCTTGGCCTCTCCAGGGCTATAGCTTCACAGTCTCAATGCTCAATAAATATTTGCTGACCCAAATGGGCAAATGAGGAGGGAAGTTCAGACTGGGGCTGGGGGTGTGGGGAGGCAGAACACCTAAACAGACCTGGCTGCAGGACTGGGGTCTCAGGGCAATACTGAGGACTGGGAATGTAGTGTTGGGAGGGCTTCAGGGAGACATGTGGTGGGAAGATGGGGAAGCCCTTGCACGTGGAGAGAACCAGGTGGTGGAAAAAGGGGCTGTGGGACTGGACCAGGAGGTGTCCAGGGGACTGGTAGCAGCTTCTACAAGGGAATTCCCTCCTGGGCGGCCTTTATCCGTCTCTGTGGGCCTATTCTAGCTTCCTTCCTGGCTGATCCAGCACCCCGCTGGTCTTTTTGCTCAGTGTTTCTTGGTCTCAAACTCTTTACTCTTTTCACATTCTGCCCCATCTGTCTCCTGGACTCTTACGTGGCATCTATATCTTAGTCTCTTTCTAACTCCCTGCATGGAGCCCCCACCTTTAAACGTATATCTGCTTCACTGTCTGTCTCTGAGTCTCTCTGCGGTTATCTTTCCCTCTACTTCGCCCAGACGTGCCCCCTTATCTCTTCCTGCCACCCTGTTGCAGTCCAGTACCTGGGGTCGGGTAGGGGAGAGACTGCCAGGTCCCTAAGAGGTGGCAGGGGCGGCCTCAATCCTTCTCTCCGTATTTGCATATGTATGAGGTCGCCTGGGCCAGCTGCGAGGAGGCGGAGCTTGTGAGGATGGGAAGGGGGCGGGCACCCCCAGAGCCGCAGAGTATAAAGACCGCGATCGGCGACAACGGGTCCCGCACTGCTGAGGAGCGGAGCCTCCGACTTGGGGGCCCCTCCTATCCCTGGCTGTCCCCCAACTGCGCGTCCCCGCCCCACCCCCGCGGCCGAGCCACTACTGGTGCAGTGGTCTCCGCTTGGCAGAAGAGCCGTGAGCGGTCACCCACCTCGTTCCACAGCCTGTTTCCATCTCGGATTTCGGGGCGGTCCCCTCCCCCACCTCTCCCTGCCTCTTTGCACCCCTCTTTTTTCTGCGTTTCGCTCGGGTTTCGTAGCCGTCTGCTTTTATACCCCTGTTCGTTTTGCTTCTAGGCGGTTTGGGGGGTGAAGCTGCATTCACACCCCTTCCCCTTGTTATCCTTCCCCTGCTCTGCCAGGCCCCCTTTTCATCGCTGTCTGGGGGCCTAGGATCGGTGCATCTTCCGCCACGTTGCCAGCACCCCGCAGCGCGTGGCCGTACACCCCGGAATTTGCAGCAGCTGCATATCTTAGCGGGGTCGCCTTAGCCCCTGCCGTCTTTGCTCCGGGCGCTCTCGGGTGCGTGGAGGGCTACAGCGCGCGGCGCCCCCGCCTCTCCGCAGCCCCCGGCCCCCCGCGGGGACTCGCCCCGCGCCGCGGAGATGGTCATCCAGAAAGAGAAGAAGAGCTGCGGGCAGGTGGTTGAGGAGTGGAAGGAGTTCGTATGGAACCCGAGGACCCACCAGTTCATGGGCCGCACCGGGACCAGCTGGGGTACGCGGGGCCAGCGCGCGAGGGGCCGGGGGGAACCGCTGGGCGACGCCTCGGGGGTGCAGGGTCCCGCGGACGCGGCCCCAGCTCCCCTCCCGGGTTCCTGGTGTCCAGCCCCCCTGCTGGGCTCTGGACTGGGAGGTGGCCGAGTCACCAGTCTAATCTCCCTGGCTGGCCGTGCGGAGGCGGAGAAAGTAGGTCACAGCCGCCTTCCCGCCCCCCGCGGAGCCCCCTCGGGCGGGGGGTCGCGGGCTCTGCGCGCGTGTCCGCGCCGCGGCGCTCACGCTCCCTCTCGGGGCCTGTCCGCTTCACACGGTCGTCCCCCACCTCTGAAGAGCCCCCACCTTCCCTCCCTCTGGCTCTCACTAGCTCTCCAACCCCGTCTATTTTTAGCTCGTGCCCACCCCCTGGACCCTGGGAACAGTCTTGAGGGGGCGGGTCCTGGAGGGGAGGTATTGGGGGGGTTCTTCACAGCGGAAGTTGTCTGTCTATATCCCGCTGCCGGGTGTTTGGAGGCTTCTGTGGCTGCTTTGTGGGTGGGGGGCTGAGGGACGAGTGGTCACTGTGGGGAGATGTGTACATCATCCGGTCGGGTGTGTCTGTGGGAGTCGGATGGCTCGGGAGCTTCCCCAGCCTTACCATGGCCGGACTCGGGGCATCGAGGGCGTTGTACCTAGTCGGGGGTCTGGTGATGGGCACAGGTGCAGGCGAAGGGTGGAATTTTTCCTAAAGAGATTGCCAAGCTGGGAAGTCGAAGCACAAGAGACAATTTATCCACACTGGACCCTATTCCAGGCAGCCCACCCACTTAGGGGCCCATCAGGGGGGTCAAATGCATTCGTTGCCCTCAGGGAACTCCAAATCCAGGCCCTGGGATGAGAGGGATCCAAGAATATTTGGGAGAATCTGAGTACTTCATGGAGGAAATGTCTTGAGATGGGAGGACCGGAAGTCCAGAGTGGTGGGAACAGCAGGCTCTTATATCAGGCTGAGGGAGCGATGGAGAGATTGTGTCCCAGGAAGGCTGTGGGCAATTCTGCCTTTTTTCCTCTGCCCAGGGTGCTGGCTGTGAGTTGAGGGTGAGTGTTAGGTTCTTCACTTCAGGAACTGTGTTCAGGATTTGGATTCTGCAGGGCACCAAGAAAAAGAAAATTTTGTTTTAATCTAAAGGTCCAGGCTCGGCGGGACAGTATGAGAATTTGGTTGTGAATGGTGGCCAGTTGCCAGCCTAAAAAGTCATTGTGCTAGCTCAGCTTTAGGCATGAGTACCAATGCAGAGGTAACAGGACCATGCCTTTTCAGGACCGTGCATGGTGGAGAAGTTGCAAATGTAATTGGAGGCAAAATGACAGCAGCCTATACTTGGAGTTGCCTGAGCAACAAGAATTTAGGTCTCTTGTGGCCTCCACAAGGTCGGACTTCGCTGTGCCCTAGGACCAGGAGGGGGCTGGGAGTCACGGCTGGACGCCAGATACAACTGCCTGTTTCCAGATTGTCTCATTTTGCTCCCAGGAGAAGGCTCTAAGACGTTCCTGTGGCCCTGCCACGAGCCTCAGTGCAGAACTTCTGAGTGGATAGAGGGGTGCGAGGGATAGATGAAGTCATGGTGGGAGACTTAGAACCTGCTGACCCTCTTTCCTCCTCCCTAGCCTTTATCCTCCTCTTCTACCTCGTCTTCTATGGCTTCCTCACCGCCATGTTCACCCTCACCATGTGGGTGATGCTGCAGACTGTCTCTGACCACACCCCCAAGTACCAGGACCGGCTGGCCACACCGGGTGAGTGATGGGGCTCCCCCTGCCAGCCACTTTAACTGCTGTTGTGCTCCCAAGCCTCCAAAAGGAACTCACAGTTCTTTTCAAGAGTTTGGTTCTGACGAACCAATCACCATGTGCTGGAAAGTTCTTTTTGAAGTCTGCCTTCCTTCCCATTTCCTGCATCTGGGAGCTATGTGACCTGGGGAGGTGGCAGATAACCATAGGAGATCGCCCTCCCATGAAGACAATCCCGGATCTTCACCCCATCCCTCATGTCAGCATTCCCTGTGTGTCCATCTTCTTCCCCTATGTGCAGTCCCTCATCTTATATATACCCCCCACTCCTGCCCTTGTCGGCTACAGGCTTGATGATTCGCCCCAAGACTGAGAACCTTGATGTCATTGTCAACGTCAGCGACACTGAAAGCTGGGACCAGCATGTTCAGAAGCTCAACAAGTTCTTGGAGCGTGAGTGTGATGCTGGCTATGTGTCAGTCCAGGATTTGGGGCAGGGGATGGGTGGGATCCCTGGAAGCAGAACATCGGGCCCCTGACTCTCTGCCTCTTACCGCCTTAGCTTACAATGACTCTATCCAAGCCCAAAAGAATGATGTCTGTCGCCCTGGGCGCTATTATGAACAGCCAGATAACGGAGTCCTCAACTACCCGAAACGTGCCTGCCAGTTCAACCGGACCCAGCTGGGCGACTGCTCCGGCATCGGAGACCCCACCCACTATGGTTACAGCACTGGGCAGCCCTGTGTCTTCATCAAGATGAACCGGGTACCCAAGGGACAATGGAGGGAGGGAGCTGGAGCCACCTTCTGCTGACAGCTGTGTCCTTTCGCTGGGGCTAATAGGCATGAGAAGAATTTTTGGATGTTTGAGTAGCTGAGAGAAAAAGTGAGGTGGGCCCAGTGGAGGCTAAGCTCTGTAGCTGGAATGCCAGATGCCTGTCTTTTTCTTTTTTAATAGAGGTGGGGTCTTGCTATATTGCCCAGGTGGGTGTCAAACTCCTAGGCCAGAGCGATCCTCCTGCCTCGGCCTCCCATTTAGCTGGGATCACAGGAGCGTGCCACCGTGCTTGGCTTAGCTCGATCTGGACACCTGTCTTTGACAACTTCTTCCTTTGACTCTCACCACCCTTCCTCCTCGCTCCAGGTCATCAACTTCTATGCCGGAGCAAACCAGAGCATGAATGTTACCTGTGTTGGGAAGGTGAGTTTGCTGGGCCCTTTCCGCCCGCCCACCTGTTTGTCCTTTGTGGTTTCAGTGTAATTTACCCATCTCTCCCTATCTTCCTTGCTCCCAGAGGCCCCAACACTATAGGGACAAGGGGGTAAGAGTGGGCTCTGCTGTGGCTTGAACTCTGTGGGCTCCCACCCTTCTTGCTTCTCTCTAGGATGCAGGAGCTGCTCTCAGGGGGTTAGACACACCTGCTCCTCCACCAAAGCCCTGGCCTCTGGCTTCCCTCCCTCACGCCTCCACCTTCTTCATCCCTGATGGTCCGTGTCTTCTGCTGTCCCTCCCATATCGCCCCTGCTCCTCAGTTCCTTTTAGGTACTTGGTAGCTGCTGATCTGCGAGCACCATCTGCCACCACTAAGTTGTCCTTGGAACCCTGCTCCCCATCCCACACCCCACCCCTAGAAACTTGCAACCTTCTCCATTCATGCCCCCTCCTTGCTTCCTCCGGAGCCCTTACTCATTGTCTGTTCTCTCTTGGCTCTGTTCCAGAAACTGATTCCCAAGGATGGGGTAAGAACTTGGGGTAGGAAGGGAGTAGGAGGCTTCTGTGTCATTAGCAGCCTTCAGGAGTTCCCGGTCTGATGACAGACAGGCCGTCCCCCTCCCATGCACACACAGACACACACAACTCACAGCTTGAGGGAAGCAGACTTGAGACAGGAGTAACTGGGGGTGAAGGAAGAACAAAGGGAAGTCTAGTGAGCTTCTGGGTGCCTGTCATCCCAGCTTACTCGCCCCTACCTTCCTGCACACCCACAGCGAGATGAAGATGCTGAGAATCTTGGCAACTTTGTCATGTTCCCTGCCAATGGCAACATCGACCTCATGTACTTCCCCTACTATGGCAAAAAGTTCCACGTAAGTTCCGGGAGAGGCCCAGGGTGGTGGCTCCTCAAGGGGCGGATTCGGGGATCCTGGGGAGGAGGCTGAGTTGCCCCAGGCCCAGCCCCTGGCACTGCTCCTCTGGCCCAGGTGAACTACACACAGCCCCTGGTGGCCGTGAAGTTCCTGAATGTGACCCCCAACGTGGAGGTGAACGTGGAATGCCGCATCAACGCCGCCAACATCGCCACAGACGATGAGCGAGACAAGTTCGCCGGCCGCGTGGCCTTCAAACTGCGCATCAACAAAACCTGAGGCCCCTTCTTCCCGCCCCCATCTCTCTCCTGTGGATGCTTCTGGAATGTCCCTGACCCTGCCTGATCCCTCCCTCACCCACCCCAAAGGTATTTTTTATAACAGAGCTATGACTTGTCTGAGCCTCACACCCTTTCCCTTGACTTCTCAGCACAGCCTGATGTCCACTGTGAGTCCCTGGCTACACACAGTTCCCACCACCTTCTCCCAGCCTTAGCTCAGTCGGAGACAGGGAGCTGGGCTGCCGAGACGGCCACAGAGGAGCAGGAGCCTTTCTAGTTCTGGTTTAGCTTGAGAGCTACTCACCTCCCCTGCCCTCCTATCTGGAGAATTATAGAAAATGCCCACTGAGCCACCCACATACGCCCTGTCCCCCCGCCCCCAGGTTCACCCCTTTGCTTCCCAGAGATGAAGGCGGTACTCCCTCCTGCCAGTTCTAAGCTTCCTCTCGTCTACACCGTTGCTATCTTGGTAACTTTGACCTCCCTGGCTCCTCTGGCAAGGCTCCCCCCTCTTCTCCATCCCTATTCCCGCCTCTGAAGGGCAGCCGTTTGTATTTGAGGACAAGGTGGTTCTGTGGCCCTTTCCCTCTTTCCTGGCACATGCTGCTTCTCATCCTGTGGTGATTCCGTGAGCTGGGAAGTGAAAGACTAGAAGAGAAGCCCCTCTTGGCCCTTGAGAATTCTCTAGCAGCCCCCCCCGACTCCCATTTCTTCCTGGTTCCTCCTATCACCCAAATAGCCACTGCCCAGGGGGGCGGGGCTGACCTAGGCTGAATATCCACTTTGTTTTTTGCCGATGGCTCCCTTCCCCCATTGGCCTTCCCAGAATATCCTCCAAGTTCCACTTCCCAGGGAGCCCTGGGGGAGGGGCAGCCATTTTGGCTGCATCCCCAGCGGCCACCTTGGAAACATCAGCTGGCTATGGGACTATTCCACCTCCTTCCCCTGAGCCCGGATCTGCCCCCACCATCCTCTCTCTGGCTTCTCTTAGCAAGTTATCAACTTATCACTAACTCCTTCCCTCTCCTCCGCATGCCATCCTGAAAGTTCCAAATACCCTCCTCAATCTAGGCTCTGAATTTCTTGGCTCCATCTCCTTCAGACCCCTTTGCCTTTTTTAAAAAAAAACCCATAATGCCCATAGAATGTTCAATGAGGGGCCTCCTTCTGCTCTGAATATTCTTTAGCTGTAGAGGCATTTTAACTCTTTCCCCTCCGGTGTCCCTTCACTTCCTCGCCCTCTCTAACCTCCCTTTTCTTTTCTTAATGCTGCAGCCTCCACGCCCCACCCACAGATGGACCCTTCCCTTTTTTCTCTTGCTGGATCTGTGTCTCCTCCCTTTGGGTCCCCACGTTTTCCTGCACCTCCCCTCCCCAGTGGTCTCTCTCTGCAGTTATTTAATGCCTGTGTCAGATCTACTGTAAAAAGATGATAAAGTACAATAAAATGAGAGCAAATATATATATAAATATATATCATATACAGAGCCCTGTGTGCAGGTCGTTCCTTTCCGAACATTTGGAAGAGCTGAGGGAAAGGGGCAGAGGGGGGATTTGGGTGATCCTGGGGGTTACCCAGCCCTTGGGGGGCACTCCTCACCTTTGACCTCTTCCTTCTGGTGCGCAAGCATCTACCCACTTCACCTCCTTCACTTCAACTAATTTAGTGCACACTATCTTGAGATCATTCAATATGAGAGAGACAGGAAGCCTTTGTCTCTTTGTACAGTGATACTTATAAAGTGCCTACTGTGTGCATTCTAGGCACCGTGAGGACACACTTATGAAAGAGGCAGAGTTCCTGCCCGCAAGGAGCTCCCCAGTTTAACGGGAGAGGTGAGGAGCACACGAGAAACTCTCATACAAGGTAGACCTAAATGTGCTTCATGGAAGGGGAGAAAGCTGGCAATGATCAAATTCAGAGTGGTCAACCACTTGCTGTCCGGGGCTCCAAAGGGAAGGTTTCTTACAGAAGGCAGCATTTAAGCTGGGGCTTAAAGGATGTGGCGGTTTGGGGAGAGAAGAGCATCAGCAAACGCTTAGAGACAGTCGAGAAAAGTTGACTAGAAGAAATATAGATCGCAAAACAACGTGAACCAGATGATCCTAATTTTGTGTAAAAGTGCACACACATACATAAACATAAACTAGAAAAAAAGAATGGATGGTTAGGTATAATGTTTATTGTGGTAATGGGGGGGAGAAAATGGGTTTATAGTTAATTTTTATTTTCTTGGGGCTTATTTATTTATTATTTTTGCAATGAGTTGGTCTTAGCGTTTGTCTTGAGAAATAGCTTTATTATTATCCATATGCATACATACACAATTTTATCTTGAATACATAATAGACACACACACACGCTGGATTTTGTTCATTGTTATAGCAAAATTGGATCATATTATACACACTTTCATGCATCTCACTTTTTCCACTCAATAACTATTGTATGCCAGTACTTCCCCTGGCAGAGCTCGAATTCTTCTTTTTTTTCCCACAAGAGTAGCTTTTTATTACAAAACGAAACAGGTCTGTCTCCGCTAGTGGAAAGAGACAAACTGACTCACTGTCTTACTGACTCTCTTCTAATTCATTTTTTTTAAATGGCTACATAATATTTTGTTTTTCTATTGGGCTGTTATCCCCTTATTAATTTGTTAGTGACCTTTGATAAAGTTTTTTCTGCATTGCAAAATTTCCCCTGATCCATTGTTTGCCTCTTGACTTTGTGGTATCTTTCACCATTAATAAGTCTTTGCAGCTAGCGCAGTGGCTCATGCCTGTAATCGCAGCACTTTGGGTGGTAGAAGCAGGGGATTGCCTAAAGCTAGGAGTTCAAGACTAGTCTGGGCAATATAGCAAGACTGTCTCTCCTTAAAGAATAACAGATACTAAAAGATTTTTGGTTTTCATATAGTCAAATTTGCTTATTCTTTTGTAGTTTCTGGGTTTCTAGTCATTAGGGTATACTTGCATTTTCCAGAATTT
The DNA here is from genome assembly GCA_963575035.1 of Avahi laniger. Lineage (NCBI taxonomy): Eukaryota > Metazoa > Chordata > Mammalia > Primates > Indriidae > Avahi > Avahi laniger. The sequence goes on from CAUYSK010001770.1 coordinate 9,129, forward strand.
TTTTTTTTGGTGTGATTTTAATTTCATTTTAATTTTTACATTCACTTTAGTTCATCTGGTTTATTTATTGGCATGTGTAGTATAAATTAGAGGTCCAATTTTATTTTTCCAGTTTTGCCAGCTCCATTTATTTTTTTTTTAATTTAATTTTTTTTTTTTTTTGAGACAGAGTCTCATTGTGTTGCCTGGGCTAGAGTGCTGTGGCGTCATCCTAGCTCAAAGCAACCTCAAACTCCTAGGCTCAAATGATCCTCCTGCCTCAGCCTCCCGAGTAGCTGGGACTACAGGCATGTGCCACCATGCCCGGCTAATTTTTTCTATATATTTTTAGTTGTCAAGTTAATTTCTTTCTATTTTTAGTAGAGATGGGGTCTCGCTCTTGCTCAGGCTGGTTTTGAACTCCTGAGCTCAAACAATCTGCCCGCCTCAGCCTCCCAGAGAGCTAGGATTACAGGCGTGAGCCACTGTGCCTGGCCTTCATTTATTTTTTATAAATGCTAATTTGGCCATATAATTTTCCTATATACCGACATCTACTCTGCATTCTTACTCCCTCTGGCTTGTCTAGTATTCCATATGCCAAGCCATAGTGATCTGATTCCAGCAGTGTTCTTTTGTTTTTTTTTTTTAAAGACATTGATATTTCAGAGACAGGGTCTGGATATGTTGCTCACACTGGCCTTGAACTCCTGGGCTCAAGTGATCCTCCAGTCTCAGCCTCCTGAGTAGATGGGATTACAGGTGTGTGCCACTGTGCCCTGCTAAATGGAATGTTTTCTTGTTCTTTTATTTTCTCAGTGCTTTTGCTTGAAGATAAAACTAGTATTTTTCTATTTACTACCCAATCTACCTCACTAAATTCTAATTTCATAAAATCTCTAGTAAAGTCTTTTGAGTTTTTTTTTTTTTTCTTTTTGAGATAGAGTTTCGCTCTGTTGCCTGGGCTAGAGTGCCGTGGCATCGGCCCGGCTCACAGCAACCTCAAACTCCTGAGCTCAAGCAATGCTTCTGCCTCATCCTCCCTAGTACCTGGGACTAGATCGTGTGCCATTGCACCCGGCTATTTTTTTCTATATATTTTTATTTGTCCAGCTAATTTCTTTC
>CAUYSK010001772.1:0-28078 GCA_963575035.1 Avahi laniger
GTCCTGGCCTGCTTTTCCTAGTTAGACTTCAGAACTTTGAATATGAAATAAAATGAAAGTTTTCAAATTTCATAGATCAATAAATAATAGTTTTTCTTCTTGAAAACTGAAGAAATAGCTTACTGATTCCTTAATTATATGAAAATTGCAATATATTTTATAATTAATTATGGAAATCTTTACTTTTATTTTTCCTCTAAAAAGTTTTAAAAATTTATTTTATTTTATGAAAAAAATCATTGATTCATTGATTTATTCAATACATATTTACTATTTATGAGGTAATAGGCATTGTGTTTTGGATCTGGAGATATGGCAGTGAACACTACAAGCAAAAATAATTACATAGATTTCAATATATAGATATAGATATGAGTGTGTATATACACACTAGTACATATATTTGTATGTCTATGTGATATATGTATATATTAATAGTTATATGTAATTATATGATAATTATAGAGAAAATCAAGAGAGGAAGGCAGATAGAGAGTCCTACAAGGGTGAGCACTGTCAAATTTATATGCAATTTTAAGTTGTAGCCAGTGCAGACCTCATTGAGAATATGCTATTTTATCAAAACACCTGATAAAGATGATGAAGTGAGGCATGTGCATATCTATGAGAAAAGATTTCAACCTGAGAATAGCAAGCACAAAGGCTAACATGTGTTTGTCACATTCTAGCAAAGTCTACTGAAGTAACCAGAGTAGAGGAAGGAAAGGGGAACATACCAGGATATAAAGTCAGAGAGGGAGTGGAGGCTGCCACTGGACACCTTGCAGTTCATGGTAAGAACTCTCTTTTGCTCCAAGGGAAAGTGTTCCATTGCAGTCAACTGAGCAAGGGAATCTAACATATCATAAAAGGATCACTCTTGCTCTTTTGTTGAGAATAAACATCAGGGAGGCAGGAATGGAAGCGGAACAACCAGTAAGGAGACTACAACAATAATTCACATTGAAATGATGGCTTGACTGTGACCATAGTGGGGACACATGAGAAAGTTGTCAGATTTTGGATATATTTTTAAGACAAAGCCACTGATTTTTGGGACATGAAAAAGAGAGTCATGAAGAAAAATTTAAGATATTTGTCTAGAGAAACTTGAAGAATGGAGTTACCATTTACTCAGAAAAAGACCATGAGTGGAACAGCACTAGGGAGCAGCTTCGAGTGTGTTACATTTCAAAAGTTTCCTATCCAACCAAGCCTGTCAATCAAATCAGCAGTTGGATAAACGTGACTGCATTTTCAAAGCAAGGCTCAAACTTGAAAGTTAGAAGAAAATTAATGGCATTTAAAGTCATTAGCCTCAATTAGGTCACTAAAAACGTAATGTTGATGCAGAAGAGAGGAGACTCAAGGGCTGAGCTTTTAGGCATGCCAAAATGTTAAGGTCAAGGAAATAAAAAGAAAGAATCCTGCAAAGAAATGACTATGGGATCAGAGAAATAACGAGAAGAGTGTGGCTTCTCAGAAGCCATGAGAAAAAAAGGTTTCAAGTAGGAGGAAATACTTAACACTGCCAAAGGTCAAGAAAGGTGAGGACTGAAAATTTACTGTTGAAATTTGCAACATGGAGCTCATTGATAATTTTGATTAGAAAAGCTTTGTCGACAGGTGTCGGTTAATGACTGATTGGGATAAAGAAAAATGTTGAGAGGAATTTGAAATAGGGAATATAGACAACTGGGGATTATGTTTTAAAACCTAATACATCTGTCTTGTGTTAATGTAAAGAACATAATCTGCTTAGATGAATACTTAGCTCACAGTAGGTACTAAATATTCGTTGGATGTGTAGACAAATGAATTAATGAAAAAGAATCAAAATCCAGCCTGGCAGAACAGATTTATTAGCTTTAAGGCCTGAGGTACCCAAGCCAAAACAATCTCTAGCTGCCTGGTTGGAAAGAGTGTTTGAAATACAAGAAAATATGAAAAATTAAACCTTTTCCTATACCACAATTTCAAAAGTTTATCCATTTTTGTACTGGAAATTTATCCGTTCTTTCTCAGGACCATACTCACCCAACTGGGAGCCTGCAAATCGCATTTCTCAGACTCCCTTGCAAATTGTCTTCGTATTCATTTCTACTAGTGGCAGTTATAGACAGGACATATTAGAAGGTTGAGGCTGTTGGTGACAGTGGCTGGAGGTTGTTGCAGAGCCATGCTCTCTTTGCAGGTGCCGGTGCCCAAAGCCTGAAGAAGCAGGTGGCATCCCTTCGGCAGTTCTGACTTTGACAGAGCTGGTGCCTGTTTGCAGATTTAATACCTGGCCTCAACATTGCCCTGCTGGTGGTCCTAGCACCACTACCAGCCCCTGAGCCTTCAGCAGAGAAGTAAAATATTCTGCTTAGGGATGCAAGAATATGAATGAAAGTAGCTTCCTGATTTTGGATAGCAACCCATTTCTCTTTTCCTCTCCCAGCCATCACTGTTTTTGCTTTCCTGTCTTTCAATGAATTTGTAAGCAATTTCCTATTTTAAATCCCTCCAGAGGAAATATCTAACATAGCTTCTGTTTTCCTAACTAGACTTAAATGTTAAAATTGTCAGTGGTGGCTTTTATCTTCATATCTTGCTGAGGTTTCCCTTTCTCTAGAATATTCTTATGGGGTTCTTTTCTTTCTGATTTTAAATTTTAGAGTAATTTCAAGGCCTCTGTCACTCTATTTGTGTGTGTTTATGTGTATGTGTGTGTGAAGTTTTTCCTCATCACTCCAGGCAGATCACATGGACACTTGTTCCTCCAAACTTTCATGATAATCATTTGTTGAAATATATTACATAACATTTACTTACTATAGGGATTCACAAATTAAAATGCTCTGTACACCAATAAGCAAAGAAAATTTATTTTCTATATTTTTCATACTGATTAAATGAATTCTCTATAGAGTAGTGGGGAAAATGAAATCCTGTCCAAATTTTGTAAGCTTAATGTGTTATAATACTTCAAACAAGTAAAATTCTCATATTTTTCTCTAGTTGGCCCTCCTTCCTCCTCATTCTTATCCATAACAGTATTTGGTAGTTGGGATAGTAGATCTTGAAGGATACATGTATTAAGGAGCGATAGATACCCAAATGCACACAGTATCCTCTGTATTCCCTGGGTCTCTGCTCAGACATGATCTGAGCTGCTCCCTGGTTGGATGACTAAGGAGGCAAAGCAGATTCCTTCCTTGGGAATTTTGTTGTCCCCTGTAGCTATCATCTAAAGATGTTCACTTCAGATCCTTTTCTCCCTTGCCCTGGGAATGTCCTAGTTTCTTTTCTGAATGACTGTCCCTTCTTTGACTCTCACTGAAAACCCATCTACTGCTTAGCTTGTCCACTTGACATAGAACTAAAAACAACATGATTTCCCTGTCTCCGTTTTACACGATACTGAGAATAAGCAAAGGAACTTAGCTGCTTTCTCTAGGAAATAATATCTAGTGAATAATAAGACTGTGAACCACCTAACCTAGTTTAAGAAGACTAAGGGTTTGTTCATCAAAATTTCCCTTCAGCCCCTTACCTGAGGGTGTTCACCAATCCAAAGCTATTATGTCACAATCTCTTCCCAATCACAAATAAAATACAATCCCATAATTTCCCTTATATTTTTCTTATGTCAAAATATCTTCCCAATCCCAAATAAAACATTATCCCATAAATTTCCCCCTTTTGTAATACTAATAAGATTCTGTCAGCATGATATTCTCCCTGGCTACAGTAAGTCTAAAAGTGGTTATGCTTGATCAAAATTTTTATGTTGTTTTGTTTTTCCTAGAGGTCCTTTGGGGAATCAACTGGTAGTTGGTCCAGACTAGCCCATCTAACTTTGACAAATCCCATGATATGTCCACTGGATCCCTACCTAGTCACTCTGGACAGGCCCTCTGCAGGGAATCCAACGTTCCATAAACTATAAGCAAGAAAGGAAGGAAATTCGAAAGCTAAATTCTGGCCTTCCTACTATCAGCTCTCCACTAGCAAGCTTAATTTGATGTGGCTATACACATATAATTATACATAGCTTGCAAGGCAGTCTTTTCCCAAACTTCCAAATATTTTGATGGAAAAAACTCTCTGTCCTTAAAAATTTTCCCAAACTGCCTAACAAATCTCCTTATTTTAGAGTAAAACTCAGAAGATAGGTTGGAATTCATGTTACAATTGCTAAATTCTCTTTATTTTTCCTCCCCATAATCTCTGTGTTCAGAAATAAAGATAATTTTCCATTCCCACTTTCTTTGTGATTTCCCTCGAAGGAAACTCCATAGTTGACTCATTCAATTATTTGATAAGCTCAAAGGAAAGTTTTGTTTTAAAAAGTTCAACTTCGAGAATGTGGATTGATCAGTGGCTTCTTTTCCTACACCAGTCGTTCACAACCAGGGACAGTTTTGCCCCATGGAGATCTTTGGCAATGCGTGGAGGCGTTTCAATTGTCATGATTTAGAGGATGTTATAGGCATCTCCTGCTAAACATCCTACAATGCACAAAACAGCCACCAGAAACAAAGAATTAGCAGAAAATGTCAATAATACTGAGGTTGATAAATCCTGTTCCAGACAATATCACTCTTATTTACAATAGATCATAAACAAATACATAAATTTATGTATAGTAATAACTTTTATCTTGAGGGCAATGAGCAAAACATGTTATTTGTTTATTCATTCATTTATGTGTGTATGTATGTACACATTTCTGTCTAGTGCAGCTGAAATATCTATGTATCGAAGTGATTACAGTGCACTACTCTTTGAAGAAGTGTATCCAGAAAAGCAACGTCTTAATTTGCAAGGCAATTTAGTAAGCATTTATCCTACATCTATTATGTTTAAGCATTGTTGGGTGCTGTAGATATGTTTAAAGGAAAGTTTCCTTCAATCCAGGAGCTAAATCAGTGAGAGACCTACTCTGATAAGAACTATACTTAGGGTACAAAATTTTTTTGAAAGGAGAGGGGAACAACAGATTAATTCCTCTTGGGAAGCTGTGGGAAGGCCTTATTTAAGCAGGAGAATATGAGTGTGTTGGGAAATAATATGGAAATATTCAGGAAAAATAACTTGCTGACAAATGCAGCAATTTAAATTTCATGGTAAACATGAGTTAATTTTAATCATTTAAAATAATTTAATATGGTTCATATGAGAAGTGAACATTAAGAAGATATTTAAAGAATTTTTTTTCAGAAGGTAAATTGTCCACTGAGTGTTGAAGATTGTCTTCAAGCGTATGGTTTCACATGAAAATATGCATGGAGAATTGCAGCAAACTTGGACATACACAGAAATGAAATTATTTGAATTTCAGATTGGTTGTTTTACATATTATACACTACTAAGTATTTATTTTGAATGTTCTTTGGAAGAGAAAATTGAAAGCATTTGCCTAATCAATGATATATGTACCTCTTCAAACTTATATCTTCTTGCAGACCTAAATCTGACTTAATCACAGGTTAATGAGATGTGTTTGTTTCTATCCATATTTAACAATGATTTTATAAGGCTTTAGAGTTACAAGTTAAGATCTTCTTCTTACTTTATATAGTAAAATTACAAAGATACAGCTAAATGAATCCATTTTATGCAAATTCTTTCCATATTGTAAACTTAAAAAATAAGAAAGGTAAAAGGAAAATGTTCTCTTTGGGTGCCATTAAAAGGCCAGTAGAATCCCCTCAGCAATTTCCTCAAAGGTCATCATTTGTATCTATAAAAGCAAATTTCAATTATCTTGGACACACTCAGCAATTGCCACATTACATCATTTATTATGCTTAACTATTTAAACTAAAACAAAAAGTGCAGGTTCATTAGACTGTTGCTAGATGGGAGAACCTATAAACTAGTTTTAGCTTTGAGGAAAATTTTAATGTATGTTTGTTTCTTTTGTATTAGCATAACTTGAAGAAGTGCTTATAATGTTCAATTTGCAATAGCAAAATTTAAATATCAGCATTAAAGATATTGCATTTATTCTTTTAATAGTCTATTTTTGAAATTGTTGACTCAGCTTTTGAATACTGAGATGTGTGATTGATAAAAGTGATAATAAAATTTAATCACATTAATGTAAGATATGTTATTATCACCAAATAATACATGTAGTACAACTCACGGCTTTTAAATAGCAGCACAGAAGAGCCCATATTAGTTTTAATAGCAACCACTCATTTGTATTTATCTAACATAAATTACATATTGATTTAAGTTATTTTAACACAAAATATTTGGCAATATTAGACAATAGTCATTCTCGAATGTTTAAATAACTCTTCTAGGCCCCATAGAAGATATTTATCATTCTGAAATGTCAGTTTCTAGAAGAATCAGGATGATATTTTCTAGAATATGTGTGATTTGTGACACCCAAGGCATTTCTATATGTGGCTGACAGAGTGGAATTGGCAGGATTCCTAGTCAATTCACTCATTCTCAATATTCCATGATAAACACTGAACACTCTAGCTGAATTACGCAAGTATAAATATTATTTGTTCATGGGAGAAATAAACATATATGTCCATAACATGATATTTGTCTACACATATGATGTGACTCTTATACAAAAATTAAAGATACACTGGCTTTTCAAGTCACCAGGTGAACATTTTGTACTTATAGTAATAAAATTCACGGTCAGAGTTTCTGAATAAATAAATAACACAACAAACAAAAAACCAGTATCTTTGGAAACAGACTATATTTTGTATTAAAGCAGAATATTTTTATACAAACTTTTTGCAAATGTACACGTGAGGTAGCAAATAATGTAATAAATAAAACTTAGTGTTTTAAAATAATAATTGAGTACCAGTGATAACTCAAACCCAGTGTGTACCAACCTCAATTGTGTAGCTCAATTGTAATTATGCACCATTTTAGCACTAGAGTTAAGAAAAGCAATTTAAATGAAATTGATCATAATCACAAAGTAGGTAAATAGACAAAAGGACTTGAACTTTTAGTCTTAGTGACTCTCCATTAGAATCAGAAGAACTCTTGTAATAAAGGCTTTCTTATTCATTACTAGTAGAGGGTCAACTACTCTTTTCCTTTTCTGTGTTAGTATTAAGCCTTGGTGTTGGAATAATGGTTTCTATGAGAGCTCTGCAGGCTCTCTATTATCAAGCCTATTTACCAGATATAAAAAGAATACAACAACATGAGATTTTAGCCTTATAGCTCACGAGGTCAGTCCATTTGGGGAGGCTTCATTTCAGAATAGAGCTTCTCAGCTGACAAAATAACTAAAGGCTTACAGACTACATAGCAGCTTGAAATGGAGATATTTTCCTTTCATAATATGCATGAATGTGCAAAACAATGAAAGATATTTTCTCTAGCTGATATTTTCTCTATGGTTCCTATAACAAATAACATTCTGTGTATTATCCCCTGAAATGTAAAATGTATACACACTGGCACACACACGTATAAATACACATATGCATGCATACATATATGAAAAACCCTAGAGATAATTGTGATATTACATATGTATTTCTGCCTTGTTCTATTTTGAATTCTTTTATTTGAATAAGATATGTTAAATAAAATTTATAGGAGGCATTTGCTTTGAACTGAACTGCGCTAGGCCCAACAGACCAAACCAAAACAGAGTTCCTCATGCTGAAGTTCCACATTGTTGGCTGGTAGTCTGAAATGTTAGTTCTTGATGCTCTCATGATCGAACAATGACCAGAGACGCCAAAGTAAAGCAAGCATAAAAATGTGGTTTATTAAGGAGAGAAAGATAGGATTATAGAGCAAGAGCAAGATATAGGTTTACAGAGCAAGATATGTATGCCACAGATGACAACTGGACCCACTGTTACAGCAAAGAGAAAGCAAAAAGGGCTTGGTTATGGACTGGATCATGCTTTATAGTGTTCAGATTGAGGCCTCCTTCATGGCTCAGATGTTACCATGAAACCACTTTGACTGGACTGTTGGGAGTCATATGACCTGAGCCTTACTATTTTACTATGCAGATCTCCCATAAGCTTCTCTGAAGCCCATTTTGGGGGATGAACTGCAAAGGCACCACTTTCATTGGAGGATACCTGGAATCCCTCACTATATACCTAACATTTCCCCACTGTCTATTTTAGAGGCCGAAATCGTGGATAGGGATGTTGATTCATCTGTCTGCTTTCTGCTGAGTGGGGGCAATGATTCCTACTAGGGTACCCTCTTACAGGTTCTCTGGGGGTCTCTCCAGAGAACTTTAGTGTACGTTCTCAGAAGATTGTTGTAGTTGTAAGTGTGAGGAAGAGGTAGGCGCTAGGGCTGGCAGAGAATGTAGGACCATATGTAGCTTGATGGCCTCTAGATGGTATGAAATAAATTTAGTTAGAAAGTTTATGAGGATTGGTACCAATATTAGAATTCCCAGGATGCACAGTAATGGAAGGAAATTACCAAAGACATCCACCAGGGCCTAGAGGTCTTGCCTCATGCATGGATATTAGAAGTGGACTCTAGGATGGCATTGATGTTGTCCTGAACCTATCCTGACTTGCTAACATAGAAGCAGCACTGTTCTTTTAAAAACAAGCAGGTGCCCCCTTCTGCTGCAGTTAGAAGATTGAGGGCCTGCCTATTTTTAAGGCGACCCCCCCACCGGCAAATCTAACTGTTCCTGTAAGAGGGTAAGTATATGGCTAGTTTTTATCAGGCCTCGTGCTGCCTCTGTGGCCAAAGACTGTAGGCCCAGGGATGTGTCTCCTGTGACTACTCTGGAAATGGATGCTGTTTCCATAAAGGCAAAAAGTGGCAGTTTGGTTTTCCAGAGCAAAAGATGTCTTGCCCATGGATAAACATTTTGTGCTACTTATGTGAAGGAGCCACAGCAGGGGGAGTCTTCTTGAATAGGTACTGAAGATCCTCCAGGGAAGTACACAAGTATTTGCCTCCAGTGTTGGAGTCCTCATTTGTGGAGGCCAGATGAGTTTCATTTTGGTCCCTTCATGACTTCACCCAAGAATGTTGGATCCAAGTAGATATGCCTGGGACCTGGGAAGCGAAGGCAGGACCATTGTTGCTCCATAAGGACCAGGAAGGCCAAAATGAGGTATGACGTCCTCTGGAAGTCTTTGGGAAACTTCAGTGGCCTTTTCAGTCCTGCAAGGAAAAGCTTCAACCCAATGAGTAAAAGTGTCAATAAATACTAATAAGTACTTGAATCCTCTATAGGGAGGCATTGGATGAAATCTATTGGCCAGTCCTCACTGAGGTAACTTCCCTTTCCTTGGGCTGTAGAGCCAAGTTTTACCCTCAAAGCCCCTTGGGGATCATTGGTTTGGCAGATAGTACAAAATGAGGTGACTTAAGTTTAATAGCGGAGGCTAGCAAAGGCCTAGCAGGTTGACTGGACAAGTAGGAATTACCAGAAAAGAATGTTCAATGATTATGTACTCCCACAAACAAAGCAAAGAGAGAGTAAAGAATTGTTTGTTTGGGCCCCTAAAGACTCTGGTGACAACACAGGATTGAGTACTCCGTTTTCCAGAATAGGTGAGGACAGAGTAGGCAGCCCCCGTATCGAGAAAACTTCCTGGCCTACCTGCCACCAGGGAGGTTATCCTTGGCTCCAATGATCATTGTTTGCCAGGGGGCTAAAGGGAGTGGGCTCCTTCATTGTTGTACCATATCCAGTCTGGGGACTTACTCCCCTCCTGGGACGATCCCATGGGACAGAGTGTGGTCCAGTGACCTGTTTGATGGTACTGATGACAATGGGCCTGGGACAGCATATCCCTGTCAGGGCAGATTTGGGCCCAATGCCCTTTCCATCAGCAGATGCGGCATCAGAGATCCCTTCCTTTGGTAGAGGCTTTGGCTGTTGGTCTGAATGTGGGCACCAATGCTGCCATTAACTGGGCATGTCTAGCCTCTTTCCTCAGGTTCCTTCTCCCAAGGCTGAGACTCAAGCTCAAAAGTTCTGTTATAGGAAACAGAATTAATGGCAGCTACCATGCCGTCCAGGGAAGTGGTAAGGTCCCAAACAAGCTTCTGTAGGTTTTTCCTAATGTCTGATGCTTCTTGGGTCAAGAATTTGTCTTTTAATATCACTCGTTCTTCATAGGAGTTAAGATCAAGAGAGATGTATCTCCATTGTCTTCTGGACCTGATCCATGAAAACTATGTGGTTTTCCTTAGGCCCTGGGTTATGGCAGTGACCTTAGAATAATTGACCTCCTTTTGCTGGTGGCCTTGAGGTGACCATACTAGATTGTAGATACTCTACCATCTCTCTTTTGAGGAGTTATTATTTCACCCTGGGTCATTCACATGCACTGCTGTTTCACCTACTGGGTTTCTAGAATCTGAAAGGGTAATCCAGTGACAAACTTTTGTGCTAACACTCTAGATTTCTCAAAATCATTTAAAGTCTGGCTTAGAATAACATGGACATCTTTCTAAGCCAAATCATAGGCTAGACACAAATGCTGGAATGTCTCTACATACTTATTAAGGTGATTTGTGTAGCTTCCCAGATCCTGTTTTATTTGCTTTAACTCTACTAAACTTAAAGGGCTTATGGACCAAGGCTGGTCCAAGCTCCCTCACTGCTTCCACCAAGTGTAGGAGCTGAGCTGCCTTTCCCTTGGTGGAGGTGGAGACAGCACCACCTCCCCTTTGTCGGGCCCCCCTATACCTCCCCGGGTATGGGGGCAGCTCAGAACAGGTAGGAACCTGAGAAGGATCTCTCAACACCATGATCTTACTTGGCTCTATACACTCCTTGCACCACTGAGATTTTCCAATAAATATAAGAAAGCTTGTACATAGAGTATTTCAGCCCATTTTTTTTCCCTTTTGCAAAAGAGGACCAACTGTAAGATGGCGGGGTGATTTAGAGTCCCATATGGTGGCCACTGCTCTCTGTTGTCTAGCTTGTACTGTGTCCAGGTGGTTGTGAAGAAGAAGATTAAACATTGTTTTTCTTCAGAGTGTCTGGATCGAACTTGTCCCAGTTTGAGAAAATGCACCCCAAAGGCGTGTTAGGAGGCATTTTTTTTTTCTTATTTCTGTGCACCCATCTAGAAGGGAATTAAAAAAAGAAAAACAAGGAGAGACTTTACCAGCTGGGGTCTGTTAGGGCTGGGCATCCCCAGGTAACACTGGGGGCCATGCAGCCAAGGTATCTGTCCGGATGTCTCTTTTGCAGTTTGTAGGAAGAGGGGCTGTGCAGAACTCCTCAAACCTAAAATTCATTGTTAAATACTAGGATAAGGATATCTGTTGATATAATAATCTGATTCATTTGTAAAAGTACCAGTGATTGGATGGCCAGCCACGATAAGGAAGGCTCTTCCTGGGATGAAGCAAAATAGGCAAGTGGAAGGTGAAGGAGAAGGGTCCAATAAAACCAGGGGTATAGGTATTTAACTGTGCCCCACATGAGAGAGACATGGCGGGAATAAATGCAGATCCGTTCATGTACAGGCATGTCCATGGGCTATATAAACCCTCAGGTCCTAAAAGGACCCTAACAAAGTCAGCACTAACTGAGTCCTGCTTTGCTTATTGTTGGGTGTACAAGTTCAGTCCCAGTGAGTGAGCCAGGCACTAGGTGGCTTAGTGCAGAAAAAACTAGGGGAGGAAATATTTAGCCTTAAAGGGGCTGCAAACACCCCATCAGAGCAGAAAGAAAAGTACATAATCAAAACCAACAAGAAGCCAGGAAGCATAAGAGTAACAGGGCAAAGCCTTCTTTCCTAAAGTAAAACAAAATGAAAGGCTTCTCACCTACCTCAAGGGACATATTGCCAAACTCTTTATCACACACCCGAATTTAGCCAAGAACTCAACTATGCAGTCTATGTAGGTGGAAAATGAAAGCAAGCACCAGCACCTCCTCCAATGCTGGCTGCAAAGCAGGAAGATGCAAAACAAGAGTGTGTCATGGAGAATGGTGAGCTGACTAGACAGAAATATTCTAGTCACTGTATCAAATATGTCAGGTTGCAGTCTGAAATGTCGATTCTTGGTTCACTTATGGCCAAAGAATGACCAGACACACCAAAGTAAAGCAAGCACAAAAATGAAGTTTATTGAGGAGAAAAATATAGGATGACAGAGCAGACGCAAGACATAGGTTTACAGAGCAAGCAAGATGCATTCGCCACAGATGACAACTTGACTGATCATTGCAGCAAAAAGAGAGCAGAAAGGGTGTGGTTATGGTCTGGGTCTTGTTTTATAGTGTTTGCATTGGGACCTCCCTGTGGCTGAGACATCACCATGGAACCACTTTGGACAGTTGGGAGTTATATGATCCAACTGTTGTATAAGTCCCAACTGTTATATGCGCGTGCGAATTTCCTATTAGCCTCTCTGAAAGCCCATTGGTGGGAGAGTGAACCTCAAAATCACCCAGTTTCATCCTTAGGAGACTTGGAATCCCTTTCTATCTGCCTAACAACATCACCCAGCTGAAATTAAGATCCGTATCTGACTTTCTGAGAAATCAGGAGAGAGAGCAATAATAGCAGAAACTCCAAACAGGCCAGTTTTAGCTGACATGATAAGGAAGTCCTCCCTGCTTTAATCTTGCCAAGAAAAGTAACTTTAAAATGAGCAGTCTACTTTTTGTTTTTGTTTCTGCTTTCTTCAGGCCTTTCTGTCCCCAAACCAGTCTTCTCTGCTGGCTTAGTCAAACACTCATTCTGGTTTATAAAATAAGATGTTGTCCGAATCTAAAATCACACATAAAAGCCAATTAACATCTTTAAACTATTTCAATAAATTTATAATTTTGTCTTTTGACATGTGGAATGAATCTATGGAATTCTTGTAAATCCTCATCCTACCTGAAAAAGTTTTGGGAGACTGTCTATATTGGCAATTATTGTGTTATGTTTAATACTGAAGCATCATGCATCGTAGCAGACAGGAAATAATGTAACACAGAACTCATACCTGTTATCCAAACTGAGGCAATAATTCTCCTGTTCTTCCATATAGAATAGGATAATTTGGACCCATCTCCAAAAATAATCAGTGACTTACAATGAATAAAATGACACATAGATAATATGATTAAAATAGATTAACAAAATATATTAAAATTATTTAGCTATTATTTTGATCATTAAATAAAGTAAACATAACTTAACATCATTTCTGTAAATTATATTTCTTCAGAATTTTTTTAGAGATATAAAAAAATAATTACAGAATACTATTTCCTCTGGCTCTTATTTACTTATGATGCCTTTTTAGAGTTCAATGAATTTTTAATTTTTTTAATTTTTAACTATTATGAATTTATAATAGTTGCATATATTTATGGGGTACATGTGATGTTTTGATACAAGCATACAATGTGAATTAATCAAATCAAATAACTGGGATATTGATCACCTCAGGCATATACTATTTCTTTGTATTAGGAACATTCCATTTCCACTCTTGTCGTGATTATTGATTATAATCACTTTGTTGTGCTATCAAATATTGTTCATTCCATCTATGAACTATCTAACTATATTTTTCCACCCACTAACCATCCCTATTATATTACCCCCTCCCCACCATCCTTCCCAACCTCCAGTAACCATCATTCTACTCTCTGTTTTCCTAAGATCCATTGTTTTTAATATTTAGCTCCCACATATTGAGGATAAGTTCACTATAGATATGTGAATTTATTTCTGGGCTCTCTATTCTGTTCCATTGGTCTATATATCTGTCTTTATGTTAGAATTGTGCTGCTTTGGTTACTATGGCTCTATATTATAATTTTAAGTCAGGAACATAGTGCTGGAGGTTCCAGCTAGAGCAATCAGACAAGAGAAAGAAATAAAGGGCATCCAAATTGGAAAGGAAGAAGTCAAATGATCTTTTTGTGCAGATGATATGATCTTATATGTAGAGAAACCTAAAGACTCTGCAAAAAAGAAAAAAAAACTATTAAAACTTATAAATAAAGTCAGGATTTTGTTGCAGGATACAAAATCAACATACAAAAATCAGTAGCATTTTTATATGCCAATAATAAATAATCTGAAAAAGAAATAAAGGAAGTAATCTCATTTACAATAGCTATAAATAAAATAAACTACCTAGAAATAAACTTAACTAAGGAAGTGAAAGATCTCTATAATTAAAACTATAAAATATTGATGAAAGAATTTAAAGAGAACACAAAAAATGGAAAAATATTCCATTCTCATGAATTGGAAGAATCAATATTGTCAAAATGTCCATACAACCCAAAGCAATCTACAGATTCAATGCAAATCCCATCAAAATACCAATGACATTCTTTCCAGAAATAGAAAAGATGATCCTCAAATGTACACGAAACCACTAAAAGCCCAGAATAGCCAAAGCCATACTAAACAAAAAGAACAAAACTGGAGGAGTCACATTAGTTTTCAGTGCATTTTAATAAATACAAATAATAAGACCTGTGCAATAAAATAAATGCAAAAATACCATACCCAAAGTAATTATCTGAAACTTATGTGCATTTCTTCAGAATACTACAAAAACAAAATTCAGAACATTCTGGCTACAAGTAATTTAAGAAATAATTGTAGTTTCTGGATGTTTTATATTTTTTGGAATTTCCTAAATGCTTTAATTTTATAATATAAGAATATATTTTTACCTATTTATTTACATTTATATGAAGAAACATGTAAAATATATTGAATATATATTGAAGTTGTAAGCTAAAAATAATATCTTAAAGCCTCCTGACAACTGAATGGACCCCCCATTGGCCAAGGGGACCCCAGAAAAACTGAATTTAAAACTGAATTTCTAGCCATGAAGAGAAAGGAGATTGGACATGCCTTATTATACCCCATCAATTTTGAGTTTAGATACAACAATTTACCAGCATTAGTGTTAAAACAGAGACCATAAGACTGACAAAACAGACTCTTCGTGATAATAAGATACTAAATTATTAACAATACTGAAAGTATTCAGTATTGTATTCAGTATTAACAATACTGAAATTATTAACAGTGATGAAAATCAAGGGTTAAGCTACAGCTGCAGGTCACAAATTTGCTTAACTGATCATATGATTCAAATATATTGTGGCTTCCCCTCTAATTAAAAGACTTCCTTTTCTCAACGTAACCAATTAAAATCAAAGAATGTCAGAACCCACCTATAATCTTTAAGTACCTGCTTTGAGATGTCCTGCCTTTTCAGACCAAACCAATTAATACCTTTCATGCATTGATTTATGGTTTTACCTGCAATTCCTGTCTCCCTAAAATGTATAAAACCCAACTATAACCCACTGTCTTGGTAACAAGTAAACTTACTCAAGGCTTCTTGGTTATGGCTCCTCAGGCTGACAGTCACACATATTTGGCTCAGAATAAACCTCTTTAAATTATTTTACTGTTTGGACTTTTTTCGTAAGCAAAGTATATACATACATTTTAAAATACATTTGAACATGGGTAGGATATGTTACTACGCTTTTAAAGGTAAGTTTTTCATAGTTTAAATAATCTGCATGGATATTGTGCTTTCAGTGCCTGACATTCTACTGGAAACTAGAACATTCATTGGCTAATTCATGAAATAGGAAGGCTGTCCGGAAAGTATACAGCAATGTAATATGTTCTCATTATATTAATAATGGCTAGATACTTTCCAGACAACCCTTGTATAGACTTGAATTTATTAATAACTCTCTTCTCTGTGGCTCTTGTTAGTAATGCATCTTAGGTATGAAAGTATGCTGTACTGTTTACCTATATCAAATGATATAATTTAGTGGTTATTTGACAACTCTGGAGTCAAGTTGACTGGGTATGAAAACTTCATCCATCACTCATTAGCTCTTTACAAACAGAGTTCCTTGAAGATATCTCTTTATATATAAAATATGGATAAAATTGTACCTAGTATTATTATAGATTTTAGTAATATAATAAATGTAAATTATTTAGAGTGACATATAGCATATATTATAACCCAAAAAATAAATATTTGCTGTACTATATTTTCATTATTAAAATATAATTTTATTATTAAACATTGTTTGATGTGATAAGCCCAAATGTGGTATCCTGGCAAGAAGTGAGTAATATTCTGCAGAATAATGAGATGCATTCTCTGATAGCATCTACACTGCAGATGGATATGCTACGTGTAAATGCTTACCAACATCTTTAACTGCACACACCCTACCACACCTCCCTGAATTTGAACTCTAGTAAGGCATTAGACCATAGAAATACTTGTAAATTACTTGGAAAGGATCAAGAGAAGTGTACTGTTTTAGGAGATATTTAAGAAGTATAGTGATCTCTACTAGATAATTGGATATTGGCATTGAGGAAGAGAGAAAAAAATAATTAGTACAAATATACGCTCTTGGGCAAAAGGAAGGCATTCAATGCTGGAGGAGAAATAAGTTGGCATTGAGGAATTACATGACTTCTTGGTGAGGATTCCATATGTTCCCTGTTTCTACTGAAATATAATTTAGGAAAGCATGGGCTGCAGAGTTATCTCTTGGAGTAATCACCGAATCGCAGCTAACTGAACAGATGGGAAGAACCAACAAATCAAAATGAGAATCACCTGTCATAGGTGTATTGGTAAAACTACAAGAGTTTAGTGTAATAAAATTCAATGGAACAGAGTGTTTAAAGAATTAAAAGTATAAAAAGGTTAAATGGTTCTCTGGTTTCTCTATTGTCTTTACTTGGAGCCTAGTCTAATATAATAAGGTATGTAACAATGTAAACATGGGTAACTTGCTCAAAGTCATGATGTGATGTTTTATGTCTGATCTGGAATTCAACCAGAACTACTGGAATCAACCCCTGTACTATACTGTGCATAGAAAGTTCATCTCTCTCTCTCTCTGTCTCTCTGTCTCCCTTCCTCTGTCTCTCTCACACAGACACACAGGTGCTGTAGATATTCACACTGGGCTGCTAAGGCAGTTCTGCTTTAAGAATGTCTCAAAAAACCATGCTTTCTCTGAATCCACCATATCTTAGAATGCAGCATTCATCCATCCCTATGACTTAAGATAGCAACTTAGATTCAAAGAGTAGGAAGATGGAGAAGTAAAAAATAAGGTTGTATTCTAACTGTGTCTGGACAAAATAAAAAGTTACTCCTACATATATCCATCACCATGTTTCGAAAAATAAAGCTGGAAAAATAAGTCTTAATATTTAGTACCTGTATACGTGACTGAATATTATTATAGTAATGGGGTAATAGAGAATAGGGTTATGAAATATTCAAAATATTTCAATTACTTTTTGAATCATATGGTTATAAGTAAGAAATATGTATGTGTCCATAAGTAAAGTCAAGAATTTTACATAAAAAGGATCATATAATACAATTTATTTTGCATGACTTTGTATGTACATTTTTTGGTACCTAGCTTCTGTCAACCAGCAAATTTTGATTGAGTCATGCTGTTGCATATTTGAAGAGTTCATCAGTTTTTTTTTCTTTTCTCACTGCTGAGAATTACTCATGGTATCAATATTCCACAATTTATCGAATTATTAATTTACATCTGGATTGTTACTCATTTTTTGGTTATTATCTATAATGCTGTTATATTGGTACATGTTTTCAGTATTCATGGAAAAATATATATAAGGAATTTCTCAGTTATAGGGGAGATATACCTCGTTTGCTTAACTTTTTAAGAAGCCATGAACAGTTATCCAAAGAAGTTGTACCATTTCACACTTCCACCATCAGTGTCTATGGGTCACAGTCCTTTCCAATACAGTATGTGAAGTCTTCATCATTTTTTTTTTTTTTAGCCAACCAAATAAGTGGGTATGTTTTGATGTTTCATTGTGATTTAAATATTTTCATTTCCCTAATGACTAATGCTGTTGAATCCTTTTTCATGCTCTAATTTATTTACCATTCTTATCTTTTCTTTTCCTGTTGAATAATTGTTAGTGTTTTGCCCATTTTTATAATTGAGTTTTTTGCTTTTTTATAATTGAGTGATATTTTGGCTTCAAGTACTTTTCAGTCCTTAGGATATCTATTTCAACAGCGGTTTCTTTTAATGAGGAGAAGTTTGTAATTTTAATGAATTCTCTCTCTCTTTTTTCTTTTATGGTTATTTCTTTCTTTAATTGTTCTAAGAAGTACTTGCCTATCTTTAGGTCATAAATATATCTTTTGTATTTATATTCTAATACATTATACTTTAGGTTTTTACATTTAGAACACTGATCCATCCAAAATTGATTTTTGTACGTGGTGTGAAGCAGAGATTGGCTTCCCTGAAACCGCCCCCATGTTGATATTCGGTTGTTTCAGCACCATTTGGTGAACAGATTTTCTGTTCCCCATTGAATTGCGTGGGCATCCTTGAAAATCATTTGACCATCTATAAGTGTGTCTATTTCTGTCTCTCTATTGTGCTCCATTGATCTATTTGTCTTTGACAAGACTACACTGTCTGGATTAATGTAACATTATAATAAATCTTGAAATTCTTCCAACTTTTTTGTTCCCTTCTTTAAATTGCTTTGGCTATTTCTGGTCCTCTGTCATTCTAAATAAGTTTTAAAATCACTTTGTCAATTTCTAGAAAATAATCCAGCTTGGATTGTAATTGCGATGGTAGCAATACTATAATTTAATATTGAAAGAATTGATATCTTTAAAATATAGAGTCTCCAATCCATATTAGAGAATATATTAAATCAACATTTCTGGAGAGTTGTTTGTTACTAAGTATTAAATGCCTGGACTATTATTAATAGACATTTATTTTAAGCAGAATAAATGTATTGATTCTGAGCAAATATTCAAGTGCAAAAAGTTATATGTGCAAGAAAACTTATTAAAGTATCATTCTTAATATCTATAACCTGAAACCAATTGATATCAATAGATTGTATAACTTTATTTTAAACATTGACATTATGGAATAGTGTGACATTATTAAAATGAGGGTTTAGAATAATTTTTAAATTGTTTTAATTGACAGATATAATTGTATGTATTTATCTTGTGCAACATGATGTCTTGAAGTATATATACATTGTGAAATGATTCAGTTTAGCTAATTAACATATGCATTACTTCACATAGTTATCATGCAGAAATAGTTATGTATTCATATGGAAAAATAGGAAGTAAAGAATATGTACACTATGATCTAATTTTTATAATCATGTATATGACTATTAACCTGTATGTCAAAATATAGTCTTTGACTTTTGGTTTCTAGGTGTTTTACTATCATTTTTTTTTTTTGTATTTTAGAAATACTTCCAAATTAAAAGAATTTTTGCTTTGCAAGAAGAAGGAATTTTAATGTATACATAGTCTTTTTTATTCCTTTGTTCACAAAGTTTCTTTTTTAATCTATCATTTCTGATATATTAAAACTGAAAACTCCCTAGGATGGTAAACATTTATGCTATACATAGTCCAATTTTACCTGCTGAATGAACTGCATACATTTCAGATAAAATAGATAACATGCACTTTTCTAAATTATATATATATATACACACACACATACACATCACACACATATCTGTATATACATATATATACACATATATAATAACATATAGAAAAGTTGCCAATATGCATATTTATTTTATATTTTTTGTAATTTTATCTGCAAAAATATTATATTCATGTATGCATATATATTTATGTAGGTAAACATGCTTCCTGAATGGTATTCATTTCCTTATCAGACAGAATTAAGTGCTTCTATTGCCTTTCATGCTATAGAAAAGCCATGTGATATAGAACATGCATAAGAATTACAGGCAATTTTTTAGGCCCAATTAAGATTCAAGGTTATAATTTAGTGCCAATATAGACAACACAGTATGTACTTTTCCTGATAAACCACTAAGTATCCTGGCTATAGAATGGGGCAAGCAATTTTATTGATCTTGCTTGAGTTTTGTTAGGAGATACCACAAAAGAATAGTGAAAGGAAAATAACTGATAGTATTAACAAGAGAGCAATTTTAATATTGACTCATAAGAACGAGTAGAGGAAAAGGTTGAAAGAAGAGAAGATTTATACAGGGATATTAGAAGGGTAAAAAGTATGGAGGGCTCCATATGGTAAAAGGGAGAGAGAAATACTATGAAGTGATAGAGCAGGAAATCTTCAACTTAAAATTTTGGAGATGAAGCCTTATGGATGACGATGGCAATCAGCTTGTATATATGGGATTAAGTGATTGAAATACAGTGAACAGGAGCATATGCATGCAATAAGAATCTAATCATTTGGATAGTAGCCGTATATATGTGAGTACTGCAATCATTTGGATTGTTTCCATATTGGAGGCCAAGCAGAAGACATCAGAAGAAAACAGAAATCAGAATAAATGTTGTGAGAATAATCAATTGCATGATCTGAAAGGATAGAAGACATTTTTATACATGGTTCGACATACCATTGTGCAGAAGGAGCATGAGGTGAGGGGAGGGAGCTTTTCCCATTTTAAATCATCTCAGATTCTAAAATAGGAACAATGAGGAAACATAAAATTGTATCTTAAGAAAGCTACAGAAAAGATGATACTTTTGGTTTAGGTCTGGGTTTTAGTAAATCAAAGAGAAAAGATTATTCAGAGGAAATTATAATACTGTATGAAAATTTTCTTTGTTTTTAGCTATGGAATAGGATTTTAAAAAACACCATAAGTTTGGAAAGAGAAATATCAGTTGAGGATTTCCTTTGGCTGCATGAATTAGATAACAGATAAAAGTGGCTTAAATTTTTTAATATAAAAAGGAGCGCTTTTTTTTTTTAACAAAAAGAAAACCACAGTTAGGAAGCTTTGAGATAGTTCATTAGCATCTTGAGGTCACCATTTTTACTGGCTTCTTTATCTCTCTGTGTCACCATCATAGTGAATGCTATAATAGTCACCTGTCTCATGGTGATTTTCAGCCTTATATTATTGGCTACAAACATGAAATGAATAAGGAAAAAACAAGAATAAAAAGTGGTGCCTAGGCCGGGCGCGGTGGCTCATGCCTGTAATCCTAGCTCTCTGGGAGGCCGAGGCGGGCGGATTGTTTGAGCTCAGGAGTTCAAAACCAGCCTGACCAGGAGCGAGACCCCGTCTCTACCAAAAATAGAAAGAAATTAATTGGAAAACTAAAAATATATAGAAAAAATTAGCCGGGCATGGTGGCGCATGCCTGTAGTCCCAGCTACTTGGGAGGCTGAGGCAGAAGGATTGCTTGAGCCCAGGAGTTTGAGATTGCTGTGAGCTAGGCTGACGCCACAGCACTCACCCTAGCCCGGGCAAAAGAGTGAGACTCTGTCTCAAAAAAAAAAAAAAAAAAAAAAAAAAGTGGTGCCTATATGAGAAAACAAAATATACCCAAATATCCCAGTAGACTTCCATTGATACCTGAGAAAAAATTGTAGCTTCAAGAAAGGCTGGGCAATGCTATTTTATTTTATTTATTTTTTATTTTTCTAGCAAGGGCTATTGCTACCCTAGTGAAATCAGGGATGCTAGTGCCTAACTCCATTTTACCTAGGAGTCTACATTATCATTTTAGAATTTTTCCCACAAAATTTGAATATTTAATTACTAAGACTGATAATTCTTTGCTCCCCATCACCATCCTCAAGAGCAGAAGAGTAAAACAGGAAAATAAAACAGGATAAAAGAATAGAGAGGACAAAAGAGAGAGATGATAATATTTTAAGTCATTGCCTTAGTATGTGAAAAATAGAAGGTCTAGTGGTAATCATTACAATTGTTTTTTCAGAAATAATCAAAATGGTCCTGATTTGAGTTAATTACATTTCTGAGACATTAAAAGTGTAAGAATTGAACATCTAGGCAAGATGGAGTTAGGTGCAGGAATCTTTTCTTAATATTCCTACACCCTATACTATTATAGGTTACTCACTGAAATCCATGACATAATCATGTGAAATTAGAAAGGGTTGTCTGATGATTAATTTTAAAAAGTATTTAATGATATTAAAAATATTCATAGTATATTGTTAAATGGGAAAAGCCTATTACAAAACTGTACATTATGGCTATTCTTTCCCACTCTTCCTCCCCATAATTAGAATGATACTTATCCAATTGTTGAAAATGGTTATACTTGGGAGGAGTAAGTTTGATTTTCTATTTTTGCTTTACTAAATATGTTATTTTTATAATGAGAAAAAATTCAGCATATATATTTTTAATAACAGTAAATACTCAAGTTTTTGCTAATTGACACTTTCTGAAAGGTATTTTCTTCTCAGTGGCCCATGCCATAGATACCCTTTTCTACATTTCTCAGAATAGACCAGGTTACTGCTGTCTACATTGCATTTTTTCCAATCATGATCTAAGGAAGCCCTTTCTCTGTGGTTAGAGACTGGGATACATTGGTAAGCCTTAGGACTGTCTCAGGAAAATTGGTAAATCTAACTACTTAATATTAGGAGACTGAGACAGCTCCATTCTCCCACATTAGGAACCTGGAGTGATTACTTACATTCTAAAGAATCTGAATGTCTTTGAATATTTTACAAATAAGACAAGCCACATAATATGCTACTTTGAATTTTCCAGTATTGTTGATAATACATAATGTGATGCAGCCTGACATTACAGAGATCAGCTTCTTTTTTGTTTGATGATGTTTTTAAAATGTTTTATAGCAAATCATTATGCCACATGTACATTTATCTTCATATTACAGTGACAATATATTTGTAAATCACTGAAGTACTGCATTATATTTACGTTTATTTCCCTTGGTAAAACAATAGTTATGTATTTTATTCTTATAATTTATACAACCTTATTCATGCATACACTAACACCATTATCAAAAAAACCTAGACTTTTTTGTAGTCACACGGCTAAAAACTAAGGAAAGAATGTGATAATGAAATGCTGTTGTGTATACAATGAAGATGCTACTGAGAGAGACTCAATTGTTCATTTTAAGATTTCCATTAATTTTTAGGCTTTACTGAAATCTAAGTGGCAGCCAGGGAAAAAAGACTTATTTAGCCATTGTGAAGTTCATTTAACAAATAGCTATGAAATGCCTACTATGTTCCAGACCCAGCTACAAGCTTTGGAAATTTAATATTAAAGAACAAACAACTTTCCTCATGAAGATTGCATTTTAATAAAATAAGGCAAATAATAAGCTGGGAAATGATGTATATAGCATGTCAGATGGTATGTGCTATGGAGAAGACAAATCAAGGTGAGGAAAACAGAAATATCTACTGTTAAGGACAAATTGTTATTTTATATTGGGTAGTCAAGGAAAGCCTCACTGAAAAGCTGACATTTCAGCAAAGGGAAAGAACCTGTGGCTATCTGGGGAAAAGAGCAAGTGCAAAGACTCTCCAGTGTGAAATGTTCTTGGTGGTCCTGAGCAACAGCAAGGAAGGCTGTGGCTGGGCAGAGTGAACAAGAGAGAAATAGGAGTCACAGTTAAGCGTAGTGAAGTTTTTATAGGCCAGTGTAAGATCATTTATTTTAGTTTGTGTGAGATGGAAAGCTAACAGAGAGTTTTGTATTAAGGTGATGAGGTGACCTGACTCAAGTTTTAAGAGGATTATAGTAGCTACTATACTAAATGCAGGCTGTAAAGAGACAGATATGAAAACAGGGAAAAGTTTAAGGAACTAATCTGAACAACTCAAGCTTTTCTGTGTCTTTATGAGGGTGTCAGTGTTTAGGTAGAGACTTTAGGTGTCAGAATCTGGATATATTTTGAAGGTAGAGGCCACAGTATTTGCTTATGTTTTGATTTGCAACGTAAAAGAAAAAGAGGAATCAATCATAACAGCAAATTTTTGACGTAGACCAAAATGAAATAGCAATTTCCTGTGATTATGGAAGGAGCAACTGTTTTAGCTGGACAGAATATGAAATATGGCCTAATGTAAGATTAACCTTCAGAAAACAAATAGATCACTCATGATCCACGTGATGTTTGCTAAGCCAGCTGAATGAAAAGTAACACTTAGAAGAGAGTAATCGCCACTGGCTAAGGGAAGATCCAAGGAATTTCAACACAATCTTGTCACTGAATTTCTTATTCTGTATGTGTTCTCAAGGAGACAAAAGATAAAACAGCTACTATGAAATTCTAGGCAGTCAATAACAGGAGCAAAAAATACTCAAAATGACTTTAGCCCCAAGGAAAACATATAAAGACATACTATTACATAACAAAAATATAAAAATCAGAGGCTTAGTTTACCAACAGATTCTACTAACATCAGATATATGTTTGAATGATTTTTTTGGGGAGGAGTTACACTTAAAACAGGCAGGAGAAACGTGACTACTAAATGTCTGTCTCTTCAAATTTTTCTTTGCTCTAAAATCAGGAGCATATGTTAGTTGTGATTTAATACAATTGAAAGAAGATGATTGAAAGAGGAATCATTATTCTGAGAAAAAACCACAGTCATTAATCCATAGCATTTTACACATTTAAATACATATTTGTAAGGCGTTTAGTATTGTTTATGCATAAGCATCTATAATTCAATTTATTAGAGGATAATTATGTATGTTGTTCCTAAACTGTTCTTAAATTAGAAATTCTGTGATTATTTGTTTGTATTGTCAAAGAACATTCACTCTGAATTGTTACACATAAAATTGCATTTATGTAGCACTTGTATTAATGTATTTTATTCTCTTTATTTTAACACATTGGTTTTTTGGTCTGTTTTGTTTCGGCTAAAAGGAAGCTAAATAACCAGCCATTATTTTCTTCTCTGGCCACATCGTTTTTCTGTCTACCCTTTTAAAAATTAAATATCATTACAATTTAATGAAGTTTAAAAAATTAAAATTTAAACAATACATCAAGAATATATTTTTTTTAAAAGAAGGGGATATGTTATATCTTTTATAATCAATAAATAAAAATAATTTTCTTTCTGATTACCTAAGTAACAATTAGACAATTGGGAATATTTCCTTAAGCATTTTATGTGATATATTAGATTAATCAAATTATTATGTAAAGGAGTTTTATTACTCATTTTACATATTATCTCTACATGTTTTTATGCTAGTGAATTAATAGACAATTATATGGAATATCAATTATCAATTCTTCTGTTTCTATGTAAACATTTATAAATGATCATAATCTAGAAATATTAGCTGCATTGTTTTTGTTTTAGGTATAAAAATTGGGTCATGAAATAACAAGCATAGTCATCAAAATAAGCATAGTCATCAAACAACTTTTTACTCACGGGTTACATGTTAGAGATTAAGTACTTACTTTAATTTATAATACAATAATGCTTGACCAAGCTTAATAAAATGCATCTATGTATATAATTTGGTAGATTGTAGAGGAGGCGAATTGAGATGTGTTTCTCTAGCTATAACTTGAACTGTTTTCACAAATTCTCTAAGCCACACTTGACTAATCCTTGGAATAGCACTGTATCTCCAAGTTCTCCAACCCTATTCATCCTTTCCTATGATATTCAACTACATTAACAAGGAGATACTAGGCAGCAGAAAAGTAGAAAAATATACACATATTTAAAGTGACTTTTACCAAAAAACAATACATAATATTATATGGTAGACATTCATATGATAGGCCAAGCACCCACAGATTTATTTAATTCAGCATCCCAATTTACATCATTAAGAATTTCAATTCTTTCTCCCCTTCGTACTAGATTATCGTCAGGGTATCATTTTTGTTTTTAGCTTTCTCCCCTTAAAATCGCCAAATGGTGTCACAGTTTCAGATAATACATAAAAACATGTCCATCATATATATGTGAGTGTTCATTCTGTGTCTGTGTGTGTGTGTGTGTGTATGTGTGTGTGTGCATGACATTATACCCCAAAATATGGTACCTTGGTATACTGAATATTTTAAGCAGAAGGAAATCGAGAAAACTGTAGAAGCAGAATCTAATCTTCTCCCTCTCTTTTCCTCTTGAGAGACTCTCATGTGACAAGCATCCTGTTCTATACTGTGATGAAAGAAACAAAGACACAGAAACAACAAGAAGAATCTGAGCAAACAGGCCTTGCTAAGTTCCCCCCAGTTTATACTATTTAATCATACCCCCTTTTGTCTAATTATACTACTCTGTGACTGTCCACTCTTCATCAAACCTAAGCAGGAAAATACACAGTTTCTCTGTTTCTTTGGGTATCATTCCTGAATGCTTCTGTGTCATATAAAACTTTGAACTCAAGTGCCTGTCAGTTCACAAGTGGATTAACAAAATGTGGTGCATGTATACCATGGAGTACTACTCAGCCATTAAAAAAGAATGAATTAATGACTTTTGCAGCAATTTGGGAGGAACTGGAGACCATTATTCTAAGTGAAGTATCTCAAGAATGAAAAACAAACCCTACCTGTACTCCCTAATAAATTGGAACAAACTACAGGCACACAAGTGCACAGAGGGAAGTAAAAGTCACAGGGAATCAAACAGGGGGGGCGGGGAGGAAGGAATGGGCAAAAACTCAACTAACTGGTACAGTGAACTCCATTTGGGTGATAGGCACATTTACAGCTTGACTTAAGCCATGTATCAAAAACATTTGTACCCCCTTAATATTTTGAAATAAAAAATTAAAGGAATGCAGGGCATCAAAAATGGCAGGGAAATAAACTTCAGTTAAATAAGTTTGTTATGCTTCTGTCTTGTTAATCTGTTTTTCTTGTAGAGGTGTCAGCCATGAACCTTTAAACAGGTGAGAAAAAGATACTATTTCTTCTTTTCTACACTTATAAACAGCTGACTGAAACCCACTTAAGTGCCTCTACAATCTATGCCTCAACAGCTCTTCATTGCTCTGAATTCCTCAGTCCTCCTGCATTCAGCCTTTCTCAGCAAGGGGCCTCCAGAATTCCACTCCAGTGTCACTCCATTCTGATTAGTGGATGCTTTTGCAGTACCGAATGTTAAATATTTTAGGGTGTTACTAGGCAGGATTAGGATGACTGTGCTTAGTTTTGTAAAATTCATGGACTTGAGCAGGTAAGTAGTTTCTCTGAGCAAAATCAAAGTTTTCTTGAAAACGAAGAAAGAGGAGGTGGATCAAGATTGATTCTAGACTATCTACTACAACTAGCAATATAAAAGTCCCCATTATATGTATAATAATAAGAAGGTTTTTATGGGTGCCCCTTACCAAGGAATTCTTGCATGCTGTATGCCTCACCTAAAGGTCTAGCCTGCTACACACAATGGAAAGCTCCTCTATTCCTTTCAAGCCACCACTTGTTTTTCAATAACTTTTCTTCTGGTTATTGTTGCTGTCAAAACTATACATATATTTTTTTATGCATACACACCAACTTCAATTCTTCACAGAGATAGGACTATTCTGAAAGTCCAGCAAGACCTCATTGAGAACTTGAAGAGCACAAGGTAGGAGGCAATGTAGGAATTTTTAAGAACAACACAAACATAAAACTGAATATATATCCTAGAATCTATCAGCTACACATTATTTTTATTGACTTTTCATTTCTTTAGATTTCTACTGTTGTTCAGTTTTAGGAGTCAGTTTCTTTTTAACTGAATCAAATTCCTTTATCACCTTCTTCACTACTGGAGCCTAGTCTGTCAACTGCCCTTTCATTGCAAGGTGAGGGAAAACAAGGAAACAAACAAGCAAAAACCCTCTTTCATCCTTGGCATAATTCTACAGAACAAATTTCAATATCATCATAATAGTAATCTTGCTGGAAGGAAGCGATTTTGCGCAGAGGAAACCAATTTTAGACATTAATACACAGAGCAATTTGGTATTGTTTCAAAACCTTATTTTCATTAAATGAATCTTCTTCCTCACTTGTATCTCCAAAGGCCCATTTAAGTGATTCTCACATTCCCCCTTCTCTCAGAAGATGACCTTTCCCCCAATGAACTTTACCTCTAATTAGTAAAACTCTGAAATTACATTTCCTCTAATTCTAGTCATCTATTATCAGATATTGGAGCCAAATCTCAGAAGACTCTGTAACAAGTACCTTATAAAATATCTTTAGAATTAGTCTTCCCAGAAAAATAAAGCATATATTTCAC
>CAUYSK010001776.1:0-116895 GCA_963575035.1 Avahi laniger
GTAGTCCCAGCTACTTGGGAGGCTGAGACAGTAGGATTGCTTGAGTCCAGGAGTTTGAGGTTGCTGTGAGCTAGGCTGACGCCACGGCACTCGCTCCAGGCAAGAGAGTGAGACTCTGTCTCAAAAAAAAAAAAAAAACCCTGGAGTAGGTTCTTAACTACTGATAAGCAAGTCGGAACTCTTCGGCTTAGCGCTCTAGGCCCTTAACAGTTTTAATGACTGCCCTCTAAAAGTCAGCCTCAGGGGCTTCCATTCTCTATAAAAATTCTAACTGAACTCTTACAGCAGTCTTAAGAGGTAAGTATTGGTCTTGTTTTAGAGATAAGGCACAGATTGCTTATGTGACTTGCCCAAGGTTATATATATCATATGGCGAGAATAGGCTATGATGAGTCCAGGCCTGTCGTTCCAAAGAAAGAGCCGATTCACATTGCCTGGCCTAGTGGACACTCAATAAATATCTGTTGAATCAATGAATAGGAATGTAGGAACTTAGTAAATGTAGTTTTCTCACCCTTCCCTATCCTTGTCCTTTCCTTCTTGGCCTGGTTCCTTCTTTTCCTTTCTATTTTTACTAATATCTTACCAGAGTGTTAACTTGTTAGAGAGTTCTTAAACAGTTTGAAAATTATTTGACTAGCCCAAGCAAGCAAGGAGGGAATTTGCATGGCCATGCAGCAGAGCTGGGTCTGTCACCCAGGTCTCCTGACTGCTCACATTATGTATCAGTCTCTCCATTTCACTTGACATATGTATGTGTTTATTGCTGCCTCTCTGGAGTGCTTGCAGTCAGAAGCTTAATAAAAATTAACATTTAAAAAGTGAATTTAAGGCTGGATTTGGTGGCTCACACCTATAATCCTAGCACTCTGGGAGCCCAAGGCAAGCTCAGGAATTCAGGACCAGTCTGAGCAAAGCGAGATCCCGTCTCTACTGAAAATAGAAAAATTAGCCAGGCACAGTGGCACACACCTGTAGTCCCAACTACTCGGGAGGCTGAGACAGGAGGATCTCTGGAACCCAGGGGTTTGAGGTTTCAATGAGCTGTGATGATGCCACTGCACTCTAGCCTGGGCAACAGAGTGAGACTCTGTCTCAAAAAAAAAAAAGGAAATACAGTTAAGATTTTCCCCTTAATTTGAAGTAACTCTTTCTTTCTTCCTAGTCTGACTCCCATTCCAATTAGTTAAGTGATAAGCCGTTATTGAGCACCAGTTATATGTCTAGGCTAGTGGTAGATGCTATGATGGTGATGATTTAGAGGAGTAAATGTATATTAACAATGATAACAAATATTATATATTGAGCCCTTCTGTGTATCAGATATTATTTTGGACACTCTATATACTTTATCTTATTTAAACTTTATAACAGTTCTGCAAGGGAGGTAACATCCCCATTTTCCAAGTAAGGAACCTGAAGAGAAGTGCAGTACTTATCCAAAGTCAAACAACTACTAAATGACAGTACTGGTATTCAAACTCAGATCTTCTGTGTCTAAGGTCTTTCCCTTGTGTCGTGATGCCTTTCATTCCCTCCTATACTGCATTAATTTAACTTGTTAATTAACAAATAATATTTATTTATTAAGTACCTATCCAGTTAGTTAAGGTTTTCCAAAGAGAGCACATGGAAAGGTAATATAGGAAGGGATTTGGGATGAGGAGGAAAAATGTCCCCCTTATCCTAGGGTAATCAGAGAGAGCTTCCTACAGGAAGCAGAACTTGTATTGACTCTTTAAGAATGGGCAGAATAGGACCAGACGTAGGATGCCTAGAGAGATACATGGAGATAGGAAAGAGAGGTCTCTGCCAGAGTGGTGAGTACTGTGTGAAAAGCTATAAGGAGAGTTGTTAGCTGATATTGGAAAGTTGTGATATAGAGACGTGACTTCACCATAAATAATTTGAATATACTAATTTATGTCACCTCCCTACTGAAATGCTACTAATAAAAATAAAATAACTTAAAAATTGTAAAATCGCAATGATAAAAAGAACAGAAGAGACAAGACCAGGTAATAGAGTTGACAAAATTTTAGAAAATTGCAAGTAAATAAATGAATGATAAACTGACTTGGAAGAATGGAGAAAACTGAAACCTAAAGCCTTCAAAAAGCAGCATAACTTAAACCATAGAACTCCAGAAGGATTTGGAGGTACTATGTACCTCATAAAGTATAGGAGCAATATGTGGAGATAAAACTAGAAGGATTCATTGACAATCTATAGAAAGGGAAGTAAGACTCCCAGTTCACTTTCCCCACCCTGCAGAGCCAAGCAGCTGTCTTCCCACACACCCCCGAGGGAAGATGGAGGAGGTTTGATTTCTGAAAAAGACTGAACCCAAGAAGTTCTGAACTCTGCACTGCCTGATACACTGGGGCAAGAAGGAAGGTGCCTTACCAAAAACAAGGGGATTAAGTGAAAGTACAGCATACCAACACAAAGTTTCCCAACTGCTTTTTCCTACTTGATTCCCAAAGTGAGATCCAGATTATAATTCCAGATAGAAGATTGGAGGACTCCTCTGGGAAGAAGTAATCCCAGCAATGAGAGTTACTGGGGCTGACATGTCCCTCATGAGGAGGGCTAGGTTTCTGTCTACTCATTCTACATCCAGTCATCAAGCACTGCCAATGCACAGACTTTCTTAAAAGCTCTTTAAAGTCTCACAGTCTTACTTGTAAAGATGAACTGACAACCACAGATTACTAGACAGTAAAGGAAAGCCTCTAATACTAATATTAAAAAAAAAATTCTGAAACAAAACAAACAGATCTATGCCAAGTTAAGGCTTTAGAAATTTTTTTAAAAAGAAGAGGAAAAAAAGGGACGAAAAGAAGATATAAACCCAGAGGTAACAGAAAATGAAGAAGGAGGAGATAATATAAGAAAATTATCAGAATTAGGCAGTTAAGCATTTTTATATTGAAAAGACTCACCAAGTGCCCAGCCCAATGAATAAAAAGAGACCCAAAAGAAGGCTTATCATTGTGAAATTTCAGAATACTAAGGTTAAAGGAGAAAATTCTAAAAAATTCCAGAAAGAAGAATCAGCTCACATACAAAGGATCAGGAATCAGAATCTTATCAGGTTTCTCAATTGCCATATGCAAAATTAAATGACAGTAAAGCAATATCTTGGAAATATCTAAGGAAAATTATTTTCAGCCTTGAATTCTGTACCTAGGCAAGCTATCATTCAAGTGTGAGAACAGAATAAAAATATTTTCAAATATTCAAGGTGTCAAAAAAGTTACCTCTCATGCTACTCTTTCCTAGAAAGATATTATAGGATACACTCCACCAAGATGAGGCAGTAAATCAAGAAAGAAGAAGATGGCCGGGCGCGGTGGCTCACGCCTGTAATCCTAACACTCTGGGAGACCGAGGCGGGAGGATTGCTTGAGCTCAGGAGTTCGAGACCAACCTGAGCAAAAGCGAGACTCCGTCTCTACTATAAATAGAAAAAAATTAGCCAAACAACTAAAAATAGAAAAAATTAGCCGGGCATGGTGACACATGCCTGTAGTCCCAGCTACTCGGGAGACTGAGACGGGAGGATCACTTGAGTCCAGGAGTGAGAGGTTGCTGTAAGCTAGGCTGATGCCACGGCACTCTAGCCCGGGCAGCAGAGTGAGACTCTGTCTAAAAAAAAAAAAAAAAGAACGAAGACATGAGATCTAGGAAGTAACAGCTTCAACACAGGAGAGAAGTAAACAAAATTTCTAGGAGGATGGTGAAGGGATATTCTAGGAAAATAGTACAGCAAGCCTAGCTAGCAGCCAGTTCAGATTGGAGCAGAAAGGGGGCTTCAGTAAATAATAATATATCTTTAAGGGAAAAATGAACTCAATCAATTATATGGTATATTTAATTAGATTGAGAAGAGTTTTTCAATTTTGTTAGAGTTTAGGGAATATCTAGTGATAGGTACATAGAAAAACTCAACAGGCAGAGAAAAAAAGGAGTTAACCACTTCCAGAAAAACAAACAAAATACAAGAAAGGAATAGTATGTTACATAGCTCAGCCATAAACAGTATTTATGTAGGTGTAAAGAGGTAAACACTAAATATTGATTTAACAAAAAATGTGATATTTAATATATTGAGAGGATGAGGAGGGGAAGTGTGTGGGGGAGGGTAGAGAGTCAAGTTCTCATATTCTTTAATAAAAAGCCAGTAGATCATATATGGAAGAGGTGATAAAATGTGTGAGAGAGGAGTGGTTTAAGAGAGCTAAATTCTCATCTTTCATGGTAGGAATATGGTAGATGATGTCTAAAACAGGAAGAGGGTAGGAAATATTAATATAAGCATATTATTTAGAACTATGAAGGTAAAGAAGAAACAGCTAAAAGTGGTTTGCGTGGAAGAGCAGAGAACCATTTTTTCATTATAAAAGTTATAGTAGTCAGACTTGTTCAACAGTACCTGTACTTTATTAATAAAAATTAAATTAATATGTATTATGTATGCATTTCTTTTTTAGTTCTCTGTGTAGAAAATTAAAAGGGTGATATGGTAAAATTTGGAGCTATGATTAAGAGGGTCTATCCTTGGCTTTGTCCCTCATCAGCTCTGTGACTTTGAACAGGACACTTGCCTTCCAGACCCTTAGTTTCTTCATTTACAAAAGGAAGAAGGTTGGAAAGATGATCCCCAGAATCTCTTTAAGCTGTAAAATTCTAAGATTTTATGATTAAAAAAATAATAGTGCTATACAGCAAATGAAGGGTTAAGACCTGGGTGGAGACTTGAAATTTCCACATTTTCCTTTTTTGGTTGAAATCAGACTTGGAGAGAAATTTTCATTGTGGTCTCTGAAAAGAATTCAACACCCAACTTCCAGTGTGGAGTCTGGGGCAGGCAATTGTCTATGCACTGGCTCAAAGACATATAGCTTGGTGTTATTTCAGTATGGTTTTTTTGATATTTAATATTTTTCAGTATGAATCACAGGTGAAATTTCCATGCCATGTGTAAACAATTTCACTTTTTTATTGAAACAATGAATTCAGGAATGTCATATTGGGATATCAGCCATTTTGCTTTTATCAATATATGGAAAAATGCATTTATATTAATACAAGAAATGATGTCATTTCATATGGGGTAGATCTTATAATTCAAGGTCAGCAAATCTCAGGAGGTGATTTAGGTCACCAAGCTAGGTTTGGAAAAGGAAAAGAATATTTTCCCTTTGTCTTTTCAAGTACTGTTAACAATTTTCTTCTCAGACTTTGGGGTAGATGTTAGGGTAGCATGGTTTCTGAAAAGGAGACCCTGGTTAATAATATTTTTGCCATTGAACCATGTGGCCCTGCATAATTTACTTCCCCTTTGTGAGCTTTAGTTTCTCCATCTACAAAAGGAAAGGATTGGCTTAAGTATTCAAGATACCTTTTAGTTTTAATATTGCATGTTTCTACTTCCAAACTTTCTGTTTGTTTTCATTTAGACCATTCACGAGACCCACTTAGGTTTGAGAGTTTTCCTTAAAAAGCTCAATATCAGTGAGAGTGAACTCTTTCTCTGTCAAGTGTCACTCACTCAGGGAAAAATCAGTTGCATACTAGATTCAAACAAAAGAAAAATTTACCTTTTTTTGTTGGTAGTGGTTTTATTTTTTAAGAGAGGAAAACATTTGAAAGTTTGACTTCGCCACTCTTAAATTTAAGTGCTGAAAAACTGATGCCCCTTCATATTTGTACATGAGTATACAGTTTATAAAGTTTATAAACCTTCTTCATATATATTATGTCATTTGGAAAACACATTTTTCAGGGCCATGTTGTCCACTGACTGTGTGTTTGATGTGAGAATGCGTGTGTATAAATGTGCACATATACTTCCCTCTGTTCTCCCTGATGGTCAGTTAAGGAAGCAAATGGTGGTATCAGAGATACAGTGAAAGGAGGGAAGAAACAGACACGTGAAAACCATTCAGCAAGTTATCCAAAGTACACAGAAGGACACTTAATTTTAGAAAATTGGCCTCTGGCAGAAATAAGTCAAAGGACAAATCTCGCCCACAAGCCAGTGGTTTCCTTTACTAGCTCTCCAGCTGTGTGCTCTGGTTCTGGATGAAGAGGAAAGTTAGAGGCTGAAGAGAAATATAGAATACAGCCTCTGTCAAAAGTGGCTTGCTATTTATTTGTTTAGTAGCGTTGACTGAGCACCAGCACTATGCCAGATGCTGTTGGAATCAGAGATGAATACAAGATGGTCCTTACCCTTGTGTATATAAAGGGAAGGGCCAGTGAAGGAAAGGGAAGCTGCCAGTGTCTAAAATGAGATACTCGTTTTATGGTATATGTCCTTAGAAGTGGTGTTAGCAAACCTACCAGGAGTAGAAAAGAAGGGTAGATACAGGGGTCTTTGAAATATCCTGATTCCACAATTGGTCACTCCTAGTCTTCTCCAAGTTTAGGGGGCAAAGGAGCAGTAGAAGAAGGGGCTACCACAGCTCGGTGCAGTAGTTCACGCCTGTAATCCTAGCACTTTGGGAGGCTGAGGCAGGAGAATCGCTTGAGGCCGGGTATTCAAGACCAGCCTCAGCAAGAGTGAGATCCTGTCTCTACCAAAAAAAAAAAAAGAGGCTACCTTTAAATACCATCTCAACTGGTAAATGTATGTGCATATTTATACACATGCTCATCCATACATCAAATACCTAGTAAATGAACAACACAATGTAGTTGATAACAAGATCATACATTTACATTTCCTCTTGTAGAGTTCAAAAATCAACTTAGTGCTTCATTTTTCTGAAGTATTGCCTATAATCTGCCAAAATTTCTTATAATTCTATTCTTTTGCCTTTGCAGCTAAGATACCAACATGGACTAGGGACTCCAGACTTGAGGCAAACCCTTCCTAACCTGAAAAACTTCATGGAACATGGACTAATGGTCAGGTGGTGAGTACGTGTATCTCTGATAACCAGAAACTGTAATGTGGATCATGATCCTGAAAATCTTTCCTGACTTCCGTACCTGTCTCTGGGTTTTCTTCTATAATAAGATATCTAAAGAAAAGAAAAGGCAACCATCATACTTGGGTAGATCTAAGCTCCAGTCTGGCTAAGGAGGATGAAGCACCCGTAGAGGGAGGAGGGCTTAGGTGTATTCTTTGAACATTGGGAAGTTGGCATGGCAGAGAATCCTTGAGTGCATTGCGGAGACAGACTGGAGGACAGCCAATACGATTCAGGGAAGAGAGACATGGTGCCCCGAGGACTTCTCCAAAGACCAAGCAGATAAAATGAGCATCAAGATCATTGACTGTGCAGACAAGGGAGGAAGAAAGCAGACAAAGAGTAGGTCAGGTTGTTAAGACCTAGTCTGAGACCAGGGGATACATTCTGAGATGTTTCTTACATTTGATGTCAGTGCCTGTTGTACCATGAGGACAAGCTGCTGTTTAAAGTGCTTTGTCGGGATAGACACGATCCTTTTAAAAAGAGAAGGGGAGGAGAAGTCTGATACAAAGAAGGCATTAGATTGATTCACTTGACTTATTAATAAATGGAAATCTGTTGGCCTAGCCATTTAGTAATTCTTGAATTCTGAATCCTTGCGTGATGAGCAATCACTTACAAAATCACGTGAATGGGAAGCAAGCTTTTTAGAGTTACGGGTAGTGGGGAGGGCAGGAACGGTCTTTTGTGAAGAGCACTGGCTTCTGATCCCAGGTCTCTTCTGATGAGCTGTGTGGATTTGAAGTCCTGCTTCTCTGAAATTTGATTTCCTTATCCATAATCCCTGCCCAGCTCATCTCACCTGTTTGTTGTGAGGATGAAATTAGATGTTAGATGGAAAAACTGCTTGTGGGGAGGGAAATATCGAAACAATACTGGTTTCATTTTCTTCTGTGCCCTAAGGATGGGCCTTGAAGATAATAAGAAAGTGATATCTATGGTCAGTCTTTACTTTGTTTTGATTTTTGTCCCATATGATCCTCAAAATGGCAAGTTCAAGAAGTCTAATCTTAGATGGGACTTTCCTGTTAAGCAGATACGCAATTGTTTAAAGAATTCTTCTCAAAATATCAAAATAATTACCAAAGCTGGGTGTTAATATGGACCTGGATGCCTTGAGGAATTGAGTTTTGGTGTAAGATAATAATAATAAAAGTGAGCTAGCAGACACTTATGTAACAGTTTCTCTGTGTAAAGCCCTGTGATAGGCACTGCTGGAGGGTAACAAGAAGTATAAGGTTCAAGCTGTGCCCTCAAGGGGTTTGTGGTCTAGTTGGAAACAAGGCATATAATTCATGAAAAGTTTTCTAACACAAATGGTAAATAACCTAAAATAGTGAAAAAAGAAGCAACCCACAACACTACATGATTAATCACTAAGTGAATCTTGCTCAGTATGGATAGCAAATTGTTCCTGTATCATTTATTGAAGGGCCTGTCTTTTCTCTGCTGATTTGATACTGCTGTCTGTTTCATATACCAAGTTCCTTTGTATACATGGATCTGTTTCCAGGCTCCCTGTTCTACTCCATTGTTTTATTTGTCTATCCATGGGCTAGTACCACATTTTACGTTGTAAGATGTAATTTTTATAAGTTTTGTTGAGGTTTGGAGAGGCCCAATAAATAGCATCCCTCTTCCACCCTGACATGTGGAACCATTTGAGAGTGAGAATAAAAGAGACAGACCAATAACAAATCAAAATGCCAGTTTTACTATTAATAAAGCTGCTTGGCTTAAGATCTGTAATGAAAAGGGCTTGCAAAGATACCACTCAAAATCGAGCTTACCCTCATAATCGCAATGTCACTGGCGAACCACAGGCTGTTTGTCCCTGAAGAGGCAGGCCCTCGCTACATTGGCAGATCTGATCAGATGACTGCTGCAGAAACCCAGATAGGGGTGAGCCAGAAATACCCAGCTTCTATTTTGCGCTATCAATTCACCAATCAGAAAAGTCCCTTCTCCTCTGAGAGAGAGTGAGAGGATGCAGAGAGCCAAGAGTGTTACTCCTAAAGCCATATTCCTTCATAGGGAGGGGAAAGGAAGATGTTGCTGTCGGGCAGGGAGAAACTCCAACTTCATGTTCTTTTTCAAAACTGTTGGCTTTTCTTGACTTGTGAATCTTATTTGAGTGATTTGACAGCTTTATGATACTGAGTCTTCCTACCTTTGAACGTGGTATCTGTTTATTTATTTTCTACCTTTGAAGTTTTATAATTTTCTTCATAAAGGTCTTATGCATTTTTATTAGGCATACTTAGTCCCAGTGCCTTACATTTTTGCTTGCTGTTTTAATTTTTTTAGTGAATGATGGTGTTGTTTCTATTTTTATAACTTATATTACTTTTTCTTGTTTTATTATGTTTCATTATGGCATAGGAGCAGTGATAGTGGGTATCCTTTTCTTATTCCTGACTTGAAAGAGAATGCTTCCAACTTTTCACCATTAAGTGTTATGTTTTTTTCAGGTTTGGGTAGATATTGTTCATCAGCAAAAGAAAAATTGTTTCTATTTCCAGCTTGCTAAGAGTTTTTTTTAATCATGAATGTGTGTATTTGGAATTTACCAAATGCTTATTCTGAATCTACTGATAAAATACTGTATTTTTTCTCCTTTAACATGTTAACGTATTAATTATTAATACATTTTCTAATGTTAAACCATCTTTTCCTCCTAGGATACACTTTACTTAAGTCATGTATTATTTTTTCCTGCATTATTGAATCGATTTGCTAATTTTTTAGTATGTTTACATCTACAAATTGAAATGAGACTGGCCTGTAATTTTTTTCCTCGTTAAAACCTTCTCTGATTTTGGTTATAACATGACCAAACATGCTGAGGTTGTAACAGCCTCATAAAATACACTGAGGATCTTTCCCTTCTTTTCTGTTCTCTGGAATAGTTTATATAAGATAGGAATTATTTATATCTTGAAGATCTGATAGAACTTAACAAAACCTAGATTTTTTTTATTGTTGGTGTTGAGGGGGAAAATGCAGATTTTTAACTACTGATTTAATTTCTATAATGATTATTGGTCTATATGTGTTTTTCCAATTCCTCATTAACTCTCTCCAGTCTGATTTTTAGTTCTGTGGGTATACTCAAATTCCCTTTTTCCAGCTAGGTGCCTATTGAATTCTAAACATACACCCAAACCCAAAGGTCACTTTTCTATCCTTATCCTGCTCAGCATGTCAGTGGCATTTGCTTTGCTGGCCTTTCCTACTGTCTTGAAACTTTCCACAGTACTACTTTCTCCTGGCTTTCTCCTTCTGGCTGCTCTTTTTCTATTTTGCATATTCTTCCCCTTCTACCTGCTCTCAAAATATTAGAGCTCACCATGGTCCCACTTTGGTCCTCCTCTCTTTTTCTCTCTCAACTCCCTTCTTGTGTGTTCTTATTCATTCCTGTAGTTTTGAAAACCATCTATATGCTTATGACTCCCAAAGTTTTGTTTTCAGCATAAACCTCTCCTGCAGACTCTGGATAGCCAGAGACCTACCTGACACCACCCCTCAGAGTATCACAGGTACCTCAGCCTCAATGTAATCTAACACTGTCCTCCCACCTATCTTCTTCCTCTCAGCAAATGGTACCCTGTCTACCCAGCTGCTCAAACCAGGGAATCATCCTTGACTTCCTTCTTCACTCCCACCAGATCTAATCTAATTCATCAGCAAACCCTGTCATCACTACCTGCAAAATATATGTCAATCTGACCACTTCTCACCACCTCTAACATTGCCACCCTAGTCAAAGCCACCACTTTTTCTTACCCAGACAGCTGTACCAGTATAATTTGTCTCCCTGATTTCACTCGTGTCCTGCCACTCTTCATTCTCCATAATAGCCAGAGTGATCTTTGTTAATTTTAGCTATATCTTAATCACTCTCCAGCTTCGCTGGCTTGAATAAAATCCAGGTTGTCTTCCATGGTCTCCCTGTCCCCTGGCTCGTCTGATATCACTCCCTCTCCAGTCTCCTGTACTGTTGCTCTACTGGCCTCTGTTTAGTTATGTGAACAAGCTCTTTCCTGTCTGAGTCACCACACTCACTGTTCCCTCTGTCTAGAATGTACTCTCCCTGCTCCTCCTCTCCTACCACCATCCTCACTCATCTCCTCTTACACAGGGAATAGTTTAAGAAAAGACACAGCAGCTTTATTGGCAAAGAATAGACCACCTTGGCTGGAATACAGATTTATTTTAGGAATGAGGAGAATCTGGGTTTTGTGGTTCTTTGGCAGTCCTTTTTAAGAAAAAGAATACAAAATTATAAATACAATATTAGAAAAAAAAACGACTTAGAACAAGAAACAAATCACAACAAATTACTGGAACTTTAGAGATCAGGTTCCTTTCTTCTGAGATCTCTTTAGACAATTTAGCAAAAATATTTACATAGAAATGCTTCTTCATTGCAACGTAACTGCCTTTCCCCTCCTAAAACACTCTGATTTCCAGCAACTCTCAGTTCTAAGGTACAGAGAAATTAAATGACTTTCCATGCATGGTTGACCCATGAACCTGTAGCAATAAAACTAGAATCTAGGTCTCTTGGCACCGATGTCGAAACCCATTAAACTCCAAACTCATTCATTTATGTAGTGCCCCTCTGTGCCAGCTGTGCCAAGCACATTAACACTGAATGAACAGCAATGTCCCACTTTATGGTACTCTAATGAAAAATAGGCTACTAAGGTAGATACAGAGTACAGCAAAATGAATGCTACATAGTGGTTCCGAGTAAAGACCACAGCAGGAATCCAGGCTGGAAGTCACAAAGCTAAACAAAGCCGGAACAAGCACTTTTAGCCTCAGAGGAAATCTGAGAATTTCTGAGAGCAACTGTGGAATGAGGAGTTACCTCCCAAGCCTGTGCTCCTAAGGGCAAAGGGTAAAAAAACTCACATTCCTAAGGGAGGCTCTTACATCCTTTGTAAAAGAAAACACTTCCATTTTCTGTGCGGTTGTTACCATTCACAGACTGGTCCTTGTGGAAGCAGATTGCTATATGTTCTTTTGGTGTCGAGGATTTCAGACTGGCTGAGGGTTAGTGCATTCACTGAATTCCTTCTTATGGTAAGCTTCAAAGTTATGTGACAGCTTGTTTTACTTTGTCAAGAAAAGATTGTGATAAAAATTCTTTTAATGAAGTGATTTTTTTTTCTTTGCACATTACAGAATTCTTAACTAGTATCATAAGGCTCTGCCTGATTAATCATAAAATGAACCCCTTTTTCCTCATGAACACAGTTGCATAGGGCACACTTACTTCTCAGTGATTTATGCCAGTTCTTTCCCAAAAAAGTCCCCATTTTTACATCCTAGGATCACTAACCCAGTCGTAACTGCCAAGCAACACAATTTTGAAAAGCAGAATTTCAGCTCAGAGGCTGTGCTCTTGAATACTTTGATTAAAAGTCACCAGAATGCCATTTAAACATCCCATTTTTCTTTCTTTTACTACTGACTACAAAGTGGTCCCAGACTCAAACTGACATGCACATGCACAGCTGATGCTAGTGCTGAGTTATGGTCAGGGAAGAATGTGCACGCAAGCTGCTGCTTGATGGCCATCGGTAAGACGATAAGTTTAGAACTGAGTTGAAGTGATTATGTGCTATGGTTGCTGTGAATGCACTGTGTGATGGGGCCGCAGTATCCGGGGTCCTGAGACAACGTCTCAATTACGTCTCTCCATCACTCTCCTACCCTGCCTCCACTGACCCCAGACATAACACACTCATTTCTGACCTCAGTTCTTTACTCTGACGACTTCCCACTACCTAGAATAGCCTGCCTCTTCCTCTGCCCTCTCCAAATGGTGCTCTCACTTGAAGGTCCAGCTCATATCCTCCCTCACTGATTCACTCACTGCCTGCACAGTGGCAGATAAAAGTATATATTCCCTCAGTAGCTTAGATTGACTTCTCCCTCCAGGTCTTACCCGCTAGGCTTTTGAGCAGTTTGGGGTTGGGGACCACATCTCTCTCCTCTCTGTGGTCCCAGCCTGGCATTAGGGACAGTCATCTGTCCTGTTCTAGTCATGTAATATCTCCTTGAACTTGCATTCAAGGAGCTTATTGACTAATCAGTGCAATGAAATGGGAACAAAAATACATATAATAGAAAATAGAAAGTACAAAGTGCTATAAGAAAGGTAGATAAATTATTTCAAACATTCATAGGAAGCCCTTTACTTCCTGGTGTGAGAGGTGTGGACAAGCCTTCACTAAGAAGATAATATTTGAGTGGACCTGAGGCCAAAGAATTTGGACATGTGAGGATTGGCGTATAGGGCAGAGTAGGTTAAGAAACAGTGGTCCAGTTAAGTAGAAAGCACATAAACTATGAATTTGAATACCAGCACCACTGCTTACTGTCTCTGTGACTTCAAGCAAATTTTAGCTGTCTGCCTCAATTCCTTTATCTGTAAAGTGACGATATTAGTGCCTACTTGATAGTGTTGCCATATCGATATTAAATATGTAAGTATCTAGCATACCACCTGGCACTTAGTAATACTTAATAAATGGTAGCTATTATTATAAATACATAATGAATAAATTAATCATAGTTACTCTGTTTTAAAAATCAAATTCATTCTTTGCTGTAGGTGTTTTGTTTTTCCTTTAAAATCCATAGTCATCTTACAGATAGATATCGAATGTGATTCTTGTTCACATCTTTAAATGATGGCTTATGCTCTTGAACATTGATAGTGCAAAATATTCACTATCTCCCTCTAACTTTCCCCAAGTCCTTTATAAGACCCTTCTGAAGCCTTAGACATATGTACCCTACAAATCTGTTTGCCAACAAACTTTTCTTGGTACCTGCTTTCTTAGGTAACTCTTTACCCACAGTTAAAAGTTAGGAGTAATAAAAATCTCTTAGGTGCAAAACTAACTATATTTTTATTTAGGCTTGCAGCAACCCTGTGAGGGAAGCCAGGCAAGAATAATGATGACTATTTCACAGATTAGAAAACTGAGACTCAGAAACATGAAATGACTTGCCATGATCACATAATAAGTGATAGAACGGGGACCGGAAACCCAGATCATCTAACTCCTAATCCCGTGTTCTTTTCACCCTATCACAGTGCTCTTACTAGGCATTCTGTTCCGTCTGTGCCTACCCCAGCCCTCCTAGCTCTGTGCCACCTGTATTCTAACACCTATTACCTTCCACAGGGAAACCCCCGAAGTCAGATCCAGAGCACTGGAAAGATAACTGCAAATTCAGGCAGCAGTTCTGCTGGAAGCATTCTCTGTTGCTTATTCTATCCCGCTTACCTCAGAGAGGTAGGAGACTAAGAGTCATAAAACTTTGTGAAGAATTTAAGAACTTTTAGACCAAAAGAAACGAGAATGATAGTATATTTCAGCTCCATTGATTGAGAAACAAGAAAACTGAAAAAGGAAGCACACAAGTTGGATAAGTGGCCTAAGACATGTTTGCCCATAGTGTTTGTCTTCCTCGAAAGTCATA
Source organism: Avahi laniger (assembly GCA_963575035.1). Taxonomy (NCBI): domain Eukaryota; kingdom Metazoa; phylum Chordata; class Mammalia; order Primates; family Indriidae; genus Avahi; species Avahi laniger. The sequence continues at coordinate 14,493 of CAUYSK010001776.1, forward strand.
TTCTTTTTTCCAAACAAGACATGATAAAGGCAGGATTTCAAAGACATCTGTCCTGTTTTATTCATGAAATTTTCTATTCTAAATTTAATTTTTCCTGATTATGAGACTTAATTCATATAAGGCAGTATGATACAAAAGGAAGAAACACTAGATTTAGGAATCAGAAAATGTGGGTTCCAATTTTAGCTCTATCACTTAATTTTCATAAATTGTTTTGAGTATCAGTTTTTTAAATGGAGTTAATAGCACCAGCCCTATTTCCCAAGCATAGTCTTATAGAGAAAATATGAGACAATGTCTGTCAAAGTGATTTATAAACTAGAAAAAGCTATGCAAAGTATTATTATGTATTATTCATGTATTTGACAATTCATTAAGTGACTCCTGTGCGTATAGCATTATTCAAGGGACTGAGGAAGATTCAAAAGCATAAGATTTGCACTGCCCTTGCTTGGTTGACAGTTGTTTAGTTTATGATCTAAATTATTTTAAATTAGATAAGACAAATTAAATATTTTGAAGGACATGACTTGTAAAAATATTCCTATGCATTGTTCACTCTGTTTGATACTCAGAGCCTGAGACACAACTATAGTAGACACTTGGCTACAGTGAAGGAGGACAATTTTGGACTGACGTATTTGATGTGTTAGGGCCAGCCAAGCCATTTTTAAAGAGATCAAATCAATACAGCGACCTTGGTAAGGACAGAACACTGAGAAGTATTCTTGGCCATTCAACAGTGTCTAAAATATTACCCCAGATTCCTTTAGTGTTTAACAAACACCAGCGTTTAATGTTGGAAGAAGCAACTTGTGGCTTTATGTAAGGCCATGTCATTTTAGTGGTAAAATATCCAGCTAGTGCTTGTGCTGACCTATTTCTGATCTAGTCTTCCATGTTGGCAGATAGAGACAATCAAGTTCAACAGCTTTAAACACAAGTAGAAGAAAAAGAAAATACCTAAGAACTTTGGCACATTTTAGGAATTTTTTTTTTCAGTAAACTGAGAATAATGAGAATCTAGAATAAGTGAGCCAATCTACTTTCTGTAAAATCAGAGTAATGATATGATAATTCTGCTTTTAAGCCAAACCATTCGAAGCCTTTGAAAATGAGGCAGCATCTGGTATTAAAATATTTAAAAATCCTGACTTTTTAAAAACAAATTTGCCCCCTTCCCTTCCTCTCCATCATGCTTACGCTGGATTCAGACTGAATTCTGACAGGTGACCCTCAAGGGACTTAAAAAACATGTCTAGCTGACGTTGGATTTTAAATTTAGATCACATAACATTGTCTTTGAAGTCTCAAGAGCCTATTTAAGGTAGCTGCATCAGATAGGCTTGCCTTTGAGAGTATTTCTTGGAGGCCAGCATCCCTAATATGAAAAGTGAGGCCTAGTCAAAAATGAATGAAAAAGTTTTATTGGTCTTATTTACTCTAAGATAGCTATTTTAGAAGGAACCTCGACAAGTCATCTACTTGCCTCTAGACAGGAGCACACAAGGCATGTGGGTATCTGTAGTATTTTAAAAGACCTTGGGGGACCAGGCTTCTTCCATAACTCATTCCAGAGTTTAAACACCCTGACTTCAGGAAATTCTTCCCTGTATTTAACTTACAGACCCCCTCCTGCGGTTAACACCCATTTCCACCTTTTTCTGTCTCCAGTCAGGATGGAGAACAGCTGGCCAACATCCTTTGTATGCTAACCCTCACCAGTGGCAGAGGACACTTGAGTATCCCCTGCTTTTCTCCACCTCCAGCAACCAAGCCTTTGAACCAAACTGTGATTTCTTTTCTCTTTGTTTTTATTTGTGTCATCTTTATTTCTATTATCTCCTTTTGATTATGAAGTAATGCATACTCAATGAATAAAATTTGGAAGTTGCAAAAATATGCAGAAGAGGGAGAAACAATAGCCCCACAATTCAGGGACAAAAAACTCTGTTAAATTAATCAGTGTTCCATGTAGTCATATCTAATTCAGATCTTATCATCTATACCAGCACTATACAATAGAAATATGAATATAGTATGAGCCACATATGTAGATTTAAATTTCCTGATAGCCACATTAAAAAAGGTAAAAAGATACAAGATAAGTTAATTTAAATAATATATTTTATTTAACCCCAAAGAAAATCCAAATTGTATATCCAGAATATATATTCTTGACATATAATCTTTTTTAAAATTATTAATATTTTATATTCCCTTTGTTCATACTAAGCCTTCTGAATCTAGTTTATACTTACAACACATCTCAAATCAGACCAGCCACATTTTAAGTCCCAGCAGCCAATTCCTAGTGGCTACAGTATTGGGCAGCACTGTCCATACTGCTTGCTGTGTGTACTGCTTTTTATATATCATATCTTGAGCATTTTACCAATGTCATTAAAAATTTATTAGCATCATTTTATTGGCTACGTAGTATTTTCATCATTTAAATGTACTATAACTGTATATTTAGACAGTTTTGTTTTCCATGTTGTAAGTGACCTCATAGTGTTCTTTTTTCTTTTTACTTTTTTTAAATATTAATTGATTATTTCTCGACACATCTCCTCCCCCCCCAAAAAAAACAAATTTTTTCCTTTTGAGTACAACTAATTAAACATAAAACAGATATGTTCACTGAGTATCGTGTGCTCTATACTAAGTTACATTGGAAAGTGGAGGAGTGGATTTCAAGAAATAGAAGACTAGGTTCTTCCCATACGAAGCACTATAGTGTTCTGATTATTGGCTTACTCTCTGTTTTCTCTAGTAGAGTGGGAACTCCTTAAATGGTAAGAACCTTATTTTATACATCTCTTTATTTGCAGAGCCTCGTAATCTGTTAGGCAGTGAATGTGGATTTCAGTAATGTCTACTGAAATATGTGTTGAAATGCCAAGTAATCATATTAAGCATCAGTCGGATGGTATATAATAATTGCAAGTACTGTTTCAGGGTTCAAAGAAATCACTTTAGGTTGGCATGGTTAAAGAAGGTTTAATAAGGAGTTAGGACTTGAATTGGGTTTTGGAAAATGGGCATACTTAAATGAATAGGGGAGGCAATTAGTAGAAAAGCTGCTTAGATATTCTGTACTAAAAAGTCAGTGTTTTTCAGGAGGGATTCTTTAGCATATGCTAATAAGTATCAGTAGATAAGCATCCTTCTAAATCTAATGCACTGTGCTAAGTTTCAGGAAAACTTAGAAATATGGTCTTTTCCCATCAAAAGCTGATAAGGGTTTGCAGGATTAGAAATGATCACTAGCTACTTCAGTATGACCTTTGAGTTTAAGCTAAATTTAGATATAATTCCTGTGTTTCAATTTTGGATTTGTTAAAGATCACTTTACATGTTTATTCAGTGATTCTTCTGTCAGTGGATAGCAATATATAATGATAGGTAATATCCTTACAGCTAATATCAAATGACTGTTACTACAAACCAGGCACTCTTCCAGTGCACTTCGAATGTATTATTTATTTAACACATTTAACCCACACAACAACCCTGTGAATTAGGACCCATTTTCCTCTCCCGTCGTACAAATGAGGAAACTGAGGAACCAAGGGATTAAAATACTTTATATGTGACACAGCCATCAAATGGAGGAGCTAAGATTTGAACCCAGGCAGAGCAGTTTTAGAACCCGTGCTTTAACTATTACACAGTGCAGCCTCTCTTATAACTATGCTAAGAATAAAGTGCTTTACACAAGGGATCATTTACCATCCGGTGGTTCCAGAAAAGGAATCCCATTACTCCAGCCTTCTCCTGGTTTTCTTCATTCCTCTCTGACTCCCCCTTATCTCATTTGTAGGCTCTTCTTCCTCTACCTCATCGTAAAAGGCTGGATCTCCTAAAGGCTCAGTCCTGGGCCCTCTTTTCGCTCACTTTATCCTTAGTGGAGATAAGTTCTGATATCAGACCTTTATTCAGATTGTTTCCTATACGTCTTCACAGCACATTCTACATGCCCACCTATTTTTCTGCCTGTCTTCCATCCCAATCATCATAAGCCTCGTGGTTTTCCAGTGTGCTCTGTTTTCAGTAAACGAAACGTCTTTCCATTCTTTTACACTAACCAGGAAGCCTGGCATAGCCCTTAGTTCCTCCTTTTCCCTCTCACCTCTATATCTAACCCTAACAGCTCCTGCCAATTTTCCCCACTCTACTCGTCTGTATCTATACATTTCCATTCTGGTCCAAGCCTCCATCTCTCCTATACTGCTGCACAGCCTGCAGGCTCCCAGCATCCCCTCTGGGCCCCCTCCAGTCTGTTTTCCAACTGCAGCCAGAGTGCACTTTCTAAAATACATATCTCAACCTCTCTCTCTCTCTCTCTCCCTCTCACACCCCCCAACACACACACCCTTGCCTAACACTTCAACAACTTAGAGAAAGACATTCTAAACATGTCCTATGGGCTTCTGCATGGTCTAGACTTTTTTCCCTCTCTAGCTTCATCTTCTACCATACAGCTCTTCACTTGCTGACCTTTGGGGTCCTCAAATATTGTTCTCCTTTTTGACATAGTTGTTGCCATATGCTGTTCCTTCTGCCTGGAAGATACTCTCACACACCGACCCATTCTTTACCTGGTGAGGAACTTTACCAGCCCTTTGAATCTTGGCCTTTTCTGAGTCTATTCTCCATTGCAGGCATTAGTCCATGTCGTCTTCTACACAGCCTGTGAGAGGTTGTTGTTTTACATTTATGTGTGTGATTCTGTCTTCTCCCACTAGACAATAAGTTCCATGAGAGCACGAACCATGGATTTTTTTCAATTATTATTGTATCCTCAGATTCTAGCACAGTGCCTAGTTTGTAATAGACACTCAATGTATATTTGAATAAGGGAATAAATCAATTTGTTAATATGTTCTGTTAATACGCATATAGTTTTATACTACACCTTTTTAGTAGTACAAAGGACCACAAAAGAGAGGGTTTCCTAGATGCCATCCTTAGAGTCCCACAACCTCTTACTAAGCAGTGATTAAATGGCAGCTAACTGTAACTCAAGCACTTCTGCCCAAGGCCTCCAGCCTCTCTGAAAATGGTGGCAGAGCTATCCATTTTTCTTTTAAAATATAATAACAAACAGCTAAAGCCCCATGGTTTGGTTCATGTCAGAGTTTATTAGAAATTTGATGGTAGTTCAGTTTTAGCAGTATCTTTCAAAGACTTCGTTTCTCAGATTCTGTCATGGGCCTCAGGAGTCTAACACTTCCTTTAGCTCCCTTCCAAATCTAGTTTTAAAATTCTGAAAGCATTCTCTGACCAGGGTTTTAATTCCCCTATCGAGTTCTTTCTGGGGCTGGGCTCTGTGAGATTGCTATTCCTCTAGTTTCCCTGGCAAAGGTAGAATTTTTTTGTTTTTTTCCCCTTAGTTTTCAGCATAAACAGTTTATTATTCCCATGTCTCACATGCTGTCCAGACACTCCAAGGGGTCCCCAGGTATCATTCCTGGCATCTCTTTCCTGTTCTTTACATGTTTTCTTGTAGGATGTTACTTAAGCTCTATATAAATGACATCAAGATGGGCTATGTCTGTTTCTACAGACCATTTTACAGTCCTCATAATGTTGGTTGCCTGACTGTGATTTCAGTACATTAATTTGTATGATGATTTCTTAAAGTGAAGGCTGATCAGTGAAGTAGTTGACTTGACCCCTCCCAGGACCTCTATTTGACTCCTTGGAGGATCACTCTGTATTCCCTGATCCCAGGGAACTCAACCTGGAGACTGAACGGGCCTCCATATGGGCTCTGGCCTGTAGGCACCCCCTTGCCCTCTGACCACTGGCCCGTGCTGGGGCCGCCTCCTCCGAGCTGCAGGGCCGGGCCCTCACGTCACATAGCCGAGGGAACTGGATTTCCTCAGCTTGCTTATTTTGTCCTTTGCCTATGGAACTTTCTCTTTCACAAATTCATCTTTCCATCACTACTGAGTTTAAATAAAATCTAAAGGCCCCCTTGTTCAGTTGTACCTTTTTATATTCTGTTTTTATTTAGTCAGACTTTGGCAGAAAACTTTCCAAGCTGAGCCCAAGGGAAAAGTGACCATTGGCACAGATTTTAGCCTGTGCTTTTGGCCCAGTATTTTGTTGCGTGTTTTTGTTAATATCCAGGGCGAAGATTAAGCACTTACACTTATCTGGTAACAGTGAGAGGCCTTTAGATAGCTTGCCTGTGGCCTGAAGACTGCATGCTTAGAACTATTAACCCTCAGCTACCTCCTGGGAGATAAGATCTAGCTGTTAAATTTGGCTTTCCCAAAAGGAGGCTCTGAGTTTCTGCTTGATCCAAGAGAGGGAGAGGAGAAAGATAAATCCCAGCCTTTGCTGAATTTTGAAAAAGGATAGTAGCCTAATTTATGGAGGTTGTTTTTTTGAAAAAACTAACTTTATGTCATAATTTCTCAGCTGCCAAAAGACGTAATTCTGCCTCAGCTTTGCCTTGGCAACTAGCTTTTGGCACTCTGTGCAGCCCTGTCGTTGCTCTGCATTATTTAAGCAGTAATCTTTAAGAAGGTGAGAAACTATTATTGCTTTTTAGCACAGTTGACATGATATTGGCGCAGAGTAGTACCTGGAGCTTCAAACATTTCTAATGGCCGTAAACCAACTTAAACACCTCCATGTAGAGGTCTCACTGCCATGAGGTCATAGCTTGCTATGAGGGGGGAGAAAGAAGAAGATCAAATGTTGTTTAAAGGGTTTTTTTTTTCTTTTTAAGTATTCTTATTCCACCGAGTTGTAGTTGTAGAGTTTGGCCAGGATCCAGACAATCAAGATTTAGTATTTTGACCAGCTGTGATCTAGTAATGTTCCTCAGAGGAAACATTTTGTAGGGAGGGAAAGACACATATTTGAGACTGTGAATTGTACTCTTTCCTAATACTTTACAGTGTGAGACCTGGTTGTAGGCAGATGAAGCAAGCACAAGTGAATCTGAAAGAGAATAGGGGAAAAAAAACACCACCTGTTCTCAAATACTTAAAAACTGACTCTAGCTTCAAGAACTCTCTTGATGTGGTAAATCTTTACATTTTTTATTTATTTCATTTTCCCCTAAGTTTCCACATTTACATCGTTTTGTGGCAGAATTCATTTCTGTTCATAATTGATGCTTAGAATGCCTAACTGTATAACAAGTCCTAAAAAAATCAAAAAAGCCACACAAACTTAACACGGGCAGGAAGAGAGGAGAAGGAAAAGATACCAATCCACTTGACCTAAAAATTACCTTCTGGGCCGGGGGCGGTGGCTCACGCCTGTAATCCTAGCTCTCTGGGAGGCCGGGGCGGGTGGATTGTTTGAGCTCAGGAGTTCGAAACCAGCCTGATCAAGAGCGAGACCCCGTCTCTACTAAAAATAGAAAGAAATTAATTGGACAACTAAAAATATATAGAAAAAAGTAGCCGGGCATGGTGGCGCATGCCTGTAGTCCCATCTACTCGGGAGGCTGAGGCAGGAGGATCGCTTAAGCCCAGGAGTTTGAGGTTGCTGTGAGCTAAGATGACGCCGCGGCACTCTAGCCCAGGCAACACAGTGAGACTGTGTCTCAAAAAAAAAAAAAATTACCTTCTGATTCTCACCCCTCCCTCAAATAGACATAGAGATCAAATGTAGGTGTTTTGGTGGCAACAAAAGAACTTAAAGGTCCTAGGGATTGAGAGAAGGGGACTAATATTTATTTAGTCAGACTGGCTTGGTTAAATCACAGCTTTCCACCCAGTGGCTTTGTGATCTTGGTCAAGTTACCTAACCTCTATGCCTCAGTTTCTTCATCTATAAAAGGAAGATAATGCTCATAATACTTCATAGAGTTGTTGAGGATTAAATGAGACCATGTATAATGCTGTTAACAGCGCGCTCAGCCCATAGCACTTAATGCATTTTAGTTGCTGTTGTTTTATTATTAATAATAATTTATCAAGTACCTACCCATTGTACTAAGAATTTTACTTGTATATCTCATTTAATCCTTACTGCAATAACTATTAGGTGGATATACCCATTTTACAGAAAGGGAGCATAGGTTCAGAGCAGTGAAGTAAGTGCATCACCAATGTCCTATGTTTCATAATGATGGAGCTACATATGGAGTTCTGGAATGTAACAAACCAGAGATGCAGAAACAGGAATCACATTTGACCAGTGCTTTCTTACTTTGTTTTCTCTCTTCCCATCTCTTTTCTGTAGAAGGAGGATATAGCTTCAGGCAGTACAAGCAAAAGAAAGAGGAAGATTTAGGGGAGATGATGGGGCAAGGATGGTGGAGTAGGGACTTGGGCCCTGTCATCTTCCAGGCTGGCTTCATGGCAAGGCATTTGTATAACAGTTATAAAAGGACCGAACATGGTCTTCCTCATTCAGGTCAGGGAAATAGAGGATTTCTCCCTCTTGCAAAAATGCTCTCTCCCTGAAGCTAAAATCATACAGAAAAATGATCAGGGGTTTGGGGACAATTGGAATGTACCTCACAGGATTCTGGGAAGTTCTTATAGTCCCTAGCAGTTGGTAGATCATGCAAATAGAGGCATTTTGAGCACTTCTACTTTATTCAAAGCCTTGCCCACCTCATGCCCCAAGAAAAAAGGGGAAAAAAACTGGAATGATACTTCACATTGAACAAAGTAAATCTATTGATTGATTTGGTACTTTTTCTCCAAAACTCTTTCACACTTGCCTTAATTTTTTATTTGCTTCTTGCTGCTAGCTCCCTGATGTACAGAAATGGAGATGTGGCTGGGTGGGAAGAGTTCTGTTTGTTCCTGCTTTAAACAATATGTTGTGTAGGGGAAAACAGTGGAGGAAAGGAGATCTAGATTCCAGTCTTTCCTCTGCTGCCTCACCCCGTGTTCTTGTGCAAGACACAAATGTCTTTGAGCCTCAGTTGTCCCTTCTGTAAAATGGGGATAATACTTTTAGAATTTGAAGCCTGTGAAAGCTAATCATAATGACAGTAACCAGAGTTGCTGCTGCCATCAGTGTATATGCCAGGCATTCTGCCAAGGATTTTAAGAGCATTATTTTATTTAATCCTTATCATAGTCCAATGATCTAGTTCACAAAGGAGAAAACTGCCCATAATCATAAAGCTAATGAATGGTGAGCTCAACCGTAAGTTGTAATTCCAAATCATAGTGGCAGAGCTGAGAATAGAACCCAGGTCTTTGCACATCTTTTCTCATTAGCTCCACTATCCCAGAGAGAGCTGAAGACATAAGAAAAGGTAACTGACAATAATAAGTGAGGACTCACAGAATGAGAAAGAAATTAGTCACCTTAATTCAGAGAGCTCAGAGAAAACTTGATCTAAGGAAGCCAAATTGAAACCAGACTGTCCTCCTTGACCTCTAAACTCCAAGTCACTTGGCTTCTCCCTCATCATGCTATTGTTTGTGACCGGAGGATATCCTTTTTTACTTATAGCAAAAGGTTTATTATTAAGTAATTTAACAGTCTCTGGTGTAGTTCAATTATTCAACAGTCTATGCTGTGTTTCACTAAACTGTAGCCTAGTAAATTTGCAATTACGATATCTTTGGGTGGTTGTTTTTTAATAAATCGCAGCATTAAACCCCAGATGTCATGTTTCCAGTTTGGACCTAAGCCAAGCTGGAAGAGACATCCTCTCAAGGCTAATGGAGATGAGAGGGCGTGCAGTGAACGGGGGACTGGGTCCAGATGCTTGAACCTCAGGCTGTGCGCCCTCAGCACACGTAGGGCCCCTGGTGGGAGCGGAGGATAAAGAAAAACCCCGTGTTTCCTGCTGCGTCCACTCCTCCCCAAACACCCACATTTACGCTTTTGGTCATTTTTAAGAATAGAAACTCCCTATAAGTTTTTCATGACAACCTAAATGAATGTACCAATTTCATTTGATAAGTGGTTACCAGCCTTTAAAAATTGTCATATAATTAGTAAACCTATGAATTTTCAATCTCTTTATCTAACTGAAATAATCATGAGGCCAGACTGTAATCAGACAAAATGAATCTCGAAACCTGCTGTACATTCTTTTCTGATCTAGTATTTGCCTTTTCAATTGCTACCTTTCTCTTTTTCGGCAATAGTCGAGATAAAAGCCTCTTTTTTTTCCTTCAGCTTGTACTAAAATATGTAATGAAGGGTCTTTCTCAAAACCTTCTATTAAATATGAAAATCAACATTATTTTATTAAAACCTGTGTTTTTATACAGAGATGCTCCAACAGTTTGTTTTTTAATAGTAAAAGTTTAGAAACAGCCTAAATCTACAAAATTAAGGGAATAATTAAGTAAATTATGATATTCCATTCAATGAAACAGCCATTTAGAATTGTGTTTACCAAGAGGTTTTAATAGCATCCAACAGCAGTATATAGCATTATGTATATATGCCACAAACACAACTTTAGGGCTTTTTAAAAATTAAACACACATACATACATAAAATCAAAGTTTAAGAGGAAAATGTCCTAACTAGTAATTGTTATTTGATAGGTAATAAGCTTACGAATTTAATGTTTTTATACACCTTATATTTGGGGAGTTTGACTATAAGTATAAACTATCGTAATAATTTAAAATACATGTGTGTTTATATGTATTTTAGTGTAACCATCTAATATTTCAGCTGTTTAGAGTTCAGCTATCTTTAAAATCTGAAATATATCTAAGATCCCGAAAGTAATAAAAAAATTAATTCTAAGCAGCCAAAACTAATGTTACAAAACTCATGTAATAAAGCATACTATGCCTAGGATATCTCCTGGCCCATCACTCAAATCCTGTTTACTCTTACTTTGCACACAATTCTTAGGACCTCTGCTTTACAAGAACACAGCAGACTAGCAGCAGAATATTTAAAGAAGAAGAGAGCAGCCACTGCAGGCAGGAGCACCGACACAATCACACTGACCATCTGAGTGAGAGAGGACACAGAAAAACCCCAACTTAGACTCGGACTTCACTCCAGACTCATGTCCTGAGAAACAAATGTCCCTGAAAATCCTATGGTCTCCTTACTGTGTCATCACCTAGTCACACATGTTCGTATCAATGGCCCAAAGGCAACAAGAAAATACCTTTTTTGTTCAACTTTTTTAAGGTTATAAGAAAGGCTTTAATAAAAATTTTTGAAAAGTTTCATCTCACATAGCTAAAAATGGGGAAAAAGACAAAATGTGGTGATAAAAGGATAATCCTGGCCAGGGGCAGTGGCTCAGACCTGTAATCCTAGCACTTGGGAGGCCAAGTCAGGAGGATCAGATCCCTTAAGCCCAGGAGTTCAAGACCAGTCTGGGCAACATAGTGAGACCTGTCTCTAAAAAAAAAAAAATTTTTTTTCAATTAGCTGGACATGGCGGCATGCACCTGTAGTGTTAGCTACTCAGGAGGCTGAGAGGCAGGAGGATGACTTGAGCCTGGGAGGTCAGGATGCAGTGAGCTATGGTCATGCCATTGTACTCCAGCCTGAGTGAAAGAATGAGACCCTGTCTCTAAAAAAAAAAAAAAAGGTAAACCTCAGGTATGTTATTGCCTGTCCAAAATAACTCATTTTCTTATGATTCTTAAGAGAGACCATTTTACTGGTATTTGGATTTTCTAATTTGCATCTGAATTCATTACCTGAGTTGTCATAAAAATCCAAGGGAACTGAAGAAGAATGTCACAAAATCAGGATGTCAGAAAATACCAGCCTCCACCTCTCAAAGCCTTAGAATCCATCTGTGCAAATGGGAGTATCATACCGTCTTAGACAGAACTCGTGGGTAAGTGAGAAGGCCTGTGCAATGGCGTTTGGCTTGATGTGTGCCATGTCGTTAGCACTTAGCAAGTCGTAGTTGAATTTGAATATGATGTTCCCATGTGGGACAAACAGGCAGCATGGGCCCTGGAGTTAGACTGAATCTAGTTCAGATGTGGTTCTTCAACCATGAACAAACCACATGACCAGCCCACCTGCCTACCTTCTTCACAGGGCACGTGCAAAAGCCGGTGTGTGCAGGGCACCTTCTGCAGTGCTCAGAACATCATCAATGCTTGGGAAAATGGTCGTTCCCTTCCCGTTGTAGTTGGTGAGGGTTAGGGAGATGTCACACTTCACTTTTCTGTTGTGCAGAGCTGAGGAGAACTTTCAGAGTCTCAAAATCAGTGAGGGATACAAAAACCCCTCTTCCTCTTGTATAGTAAATACATCCAGGTGTGCCCCACGCCTGTTTTTCATGCCCTGCCTTTTACCAGCTCACTAGGGGCCCAACAGAGAACCAAAGCGGATGCCTGGATGGAGGGTGACGATGGCAGCCAGGGTCACAGCCATGAGTGGCAAAGCACCTGGCTGTGGTCACACACCAACGACATCTCCTCAGTGTTCCAGGCTGGTTCCCCTGGTGCTTCCCACCCTTCCCGGCTGGGCTGCAAGCGAAAGCTTGGCTTGTCTGCGCAGAATAGACTGTGGGCGGTCTGATGCTCTGTTGTGGTTTGATTACCTAGTCAACTTGCAAAACCATTTAGAGAGGGACGCTGTCAGCAAGTGGTAGAGTAAAAACAAGAAGGTTGGCAAAAATGCGTAGCTTACCAAATTACTGTGAGTTTTGACAACATATTAGCTGAAAACCTAGATTAAGGCCAGCAGATTTTGCTGTTTTGTTTTGTTTATCTTGAGAACTAAAAACGGTAATTTACTGATCTGCTTTCCCAGTTCTATATGCACCCCATTGACCACCCCTAATTATGAAATCTCTCCTGGCACCAATACTTATAACCAAGCAAAGGAATCCAGCAGGCCCACAGATTAGAAGCCTTGTGGTTGCCTTTCCCAAGAAGAATAACCCTTGCTTGGGTGTCTGAGACCACAGATATAATCCAGTATCAGAAAAAAATCTGAGAGAAGAGGGAACAGGGAGAGGCCCCAGGGCTTGTGGCTATAGACACAGGTAGAGGAACCCTAGAACCTTTCTCTTTTATTAGGGCACGTAGTGCACTTGTCATTTGAAAATGTATTATTTGAACAATTAGGGATGTCTTTCTGCTGCAAGATTGGCAGCTCCTTGGAGGCAGTGCCTGCTGTCTTTCATCTATCTTCCCTCTGCAAGGCCTGACATATATAGTAGCTATTTGCTAGGAGTATATAGGTTCAAGTCCTGCCTCTACTTCTGCCTGGTGGTTGCCCTTTTACAAGCTACTTAACTTCTCTGTGCATGTTCCTCATCTGAAGAACACAAGTCAAATGGATCTTCTGTTTGTACCTCCCTCTGCCTCTGGACCCAGTCTGTTTATATAGTTGTATTGAAGCTAACTAATTTCATCCACATACTATATCTAGAACTGTGATCAATGCTCCCAGGGTGGCTTAACTAGCACAGTGTATAACATAGCCATCATTTCCAGGGGGTAGATACTCTATTTCCATTAACTGATTATTATTTATTATTTCAGACTTAAGTGTAATAATACATGTCCCGCTTTCTTGACAGGGTTTTTGTAAGGACCAAGTGAAATGATGTATCTGGAATTGCTTCAGAAACTATAAAGCTTTGTATAGCTGAACAATGATTATTTTTGCTGGCCCAAAGATATCTTCCTGAGAAGTAACTCAGGCTCAAAGGAAGGAACCGAAGACCGAACTTATTGGCTAGCCTTATAAAGGAGAAGGCATTTCCCAAGTTAATTTTTCATTTTAAAAAAGTACACACCCCCCCAAAATAAAAATTTTAAAAATGTTTTGAAAGGTACCCTTTATCCTCTCTCTGCCCATTCTCTAATGCAGGGTGACAGCATTTGGGTGTTGGGCGGGCTGTTGGCCAGCAAATCATGAGGCAAGTGTTCTCGTCTAGCCTTGCCACTGGCTCACTGAGTTATCGTGGGCAAGTCATTTGACTTCTCTGCCAAATGAGAGTGACTGCTTTACACAGATAAAGTAAGAATTGAATATTAAAAATGACAATAAGGATATTGAGAGCCCTTCAGAAATATGAAGTCGATTATATCCCTCGTGGTTTTCTTTCCATACCAGTCCATCCAGTTACTTCAGAACTTCCCCGGGTGACATGGCTTCCATCCCCCACCCTTCCCTGGGTCCTCTTCTCTAAACATATTGCAACATGTCTATATCCTTCTTGAAGGAAGCTCCCACAGGTGGACCCAGCGTGTCTCATGTTTCATACATTCAGACACTATAATAAATGCTGTCTAAGATAGATTATTATTTATTTTTATTATCTCAAACCTAAATATTCTGTTTTCTGTCTCTGGATCGAGAAGGCTTAAGCCAAGTTCTGAAGCAGAAAGTAACTTCTTGTTTTTGTTTCTCTTCTAGCGACAGACATCACACTTCCAGTGCAATCCCTGTTCCAAAGAGACAAAGCTCCGTATTTGGGGGTGCAGATGTAGGCTTCTCTGGGGGACTCCCTTCACCAGACAAAGGACATCGAAAACGTGCCAGCTCAGAGAATGAGAGACTCCAGTACAAAACCCCTCCTCCCAGTTACAACTCGGCGTTAGCCCAACCTGTGACCACCGTCCTTTCCACAGGAGAGTCCGAGAGAAAGACAACATCTCTGTCCTCCTCCTTGGATACCTCCTTGGACTTCTCCAAAGAAAACAAGAAAAAAGGAGTAGATCTGGGTGACAGCTTAAATGGAGGCCATGTGAGTGTGCACACTAGCCAAGAGCAAGGAGAAGCCCTCTCTGGGCACGTGGCCACAGTAAATGGCACCCTCCTGCCCAGCGAGCAGGCTGGCTCTGCCAGCATCCAGCTGCCAGGTGAGTTCCACCCAGTCTCAGAAGCCGAGCTCTGCTGTGCCGTGGAGCAGGCGGAAGAAATCATTGGGCTGGAAGCCACAGGTTTCACCTCAGGCGATCAGCTAGAAGCATTTAACTGCATCCCAGTGGACAGTGCCGTGGCCGTCGAGTGTGACGAACAAGTGCTGGGAGAATTTGAAGAGTTCTCCCGAAGGATCTATGCACTGAACGAAAACGTATCCAGCTTCCGCCGGCCACGCAGGAGTTCTGATAAGTGAAGTGAGCAGACAGACAGTCGGACCAGGGCAGGGTCGCTGCCTAAAATGAGGATAAAGCTGCACTTAACCCTTTGTAATAATTATGCCACAAAATGAATATTATTGGAGGATATTCCTCGGGAAAACAGACTTTGGGAATAGAGGGACTCAGGATCATTGTGGATCAGTGGGCCAAAGTTAGATTTTGCTTTCAAGATTTGCTTTCCAGGCCTGGTGATTATTTTAAGGTAAAAGTCACCCTCTCTTTGAAAGAGCTTATAGCTCGAGTCACCTGTTAGGTATTTGTCTGCTTTTTATTTACCGTTCTATGTTATCCTCAGAGGGAAGATGATAATATATAAATAATATAATGAATTCACCTTTAGTTTCTCACAAGCATTTGCCCTCACCATAGTTTATAAAACTTTGGGAAAATGGAATATTCTGAAACAGGTTTCCAATATTTACTGGAGGGTCTGTGGCCATCCATTAGGTTCATGAATAAGAAGCATGGTGTGGTCTCCTTGTACCCGGGCCCATCTGTCCCTGCCCCCCAGGGACCGCAGTCAACCTGTAGACCCCACTGTTGCCCCACCTTCACAGCGGACAGGCTGTGTGTCCTGAAAACTAAGGACATCACATTCACTGGTTCTTTAACCCAGGAGCTTGATGTTCCATCTCTTCTAATCGGCTACAGCCTGCCTTCCACCTCCTCTGCCATGCCCTTACTGTGGCCCTCAAATTTGATGGAAAACTTGCCTCTGGTAGATCTCAGGGGATCCTCCAGGACTCCAAGGTTACTGCAGTCAGATGGCGTCCGGTCCCCTCTGGGGCCCAAAGTTCTTATGTGGGCAGATGCTGTGGCCAAGAACTAGGCAGACTTTCTGGCAATGCACTCACCAGACAAAAATTCCTATATATAAATCCCATGTTAATTTATTAAATTTTGGTCAGAAAGAAGGCATTGTATATGACAAAATACATGTAGAAAGTCAGGCTGTCCGATATGCAAACTGCAAGGCAGTTGAAATGTTGGATTAAGAGACTAGGTGAGGCCTAGAATACTATCGGTATGTGTGCAATTTCATAAATATTAAATTATGTTTTTGAAGTCCAGTTGTCATTCCTGCGTTCAGATTTCATTTACCGTTGCTTTATACGTTACGTACCCAAGGACATTGCCTCAGGGTTGCAACTCTTTAAGGAAAATTTATCCGTATATCCATGTATTGTATAGAAGAATAAAAATTGAGTTTACTTCGCCCGACCCGATGTTTTTTCTTTGCAGCTTTGAAATTCCTCTTGAACCTACATCTCCATGTTACATCATGACAGGACTAGCCTGAACGAAAGCTGGGGCTGTATCTAAGCTGATGCTGTTGACTGCATTTGAATTTACATATTGTCTAGCAACACAAACACTTTACAAGCATGCTCGCCAGTGGTTGCATTTGTCCTGCATAACAACATAACTCCCAGGTCTCATAGTCATTTCCATATTTTGTGCACGCATTCCTGGGCTCGATTTTAATTTACAGCTACATTGTTATTTTCTGTGTAGAGAACTTACTACATAATAGAATTACTATGTAGCTGACAAGCCCAACTCTCAGGCAGTTGAAAGCTTTAACTTGATCTGAAGAAATCCATCTTATTCCACATGAAGAGATGGGGCTACGGTAGCCTGGAGCAGAAGCAGTGTGCCATCATTCCTTTTAGAGTCAAAGAGAGTAGAGATGGACACCGCCCTGGATATGCATCATACTGCGGGCTCCTCCCGTAGAGTAACAAGTAATAGTTACCAAACAAATAAAAGTTTTCGAAGGTCAATGTAAATATCGAAGAATGGATTTATGATTTCCCCAGACATGGGGATGCACTTTAAACTTCATGCTGAACTCCTCAAATGAGGTGCCTTCAATCACAGGCCCTCCAGCATGGCTCTCACACCACCAAGCAGTGGACCACTCATGATTAGAGTTCATCTCAATTCCACACAACCAGATAGAGCCTGGAACTCTGGGGTTCCATCTGTCAGTCTCCCCTGTGTAGACTCCCTGATTCTGGGCTTCCTGGCCTTCCCGGCCCACTGCATGGAGCCCTGGCCCTGAGTGTGATCAGATTGCCCAGAACTGGTCAACAGTGGGCAACATGTTTGCATGACCCACGCTGTCCGGCGATGTATGCCTCAAAACACCACTTAGACTTGGTTTGTTTAGTTTGGGCTTGGGGTTTGTTTGATGTCTGCAATTGCTGCCATGACCTGGGTAGAACCCACAGGATTACATGTCTCCTGGGAAAACTCTGTTTGACATTTTCCAAAGCTGCAGAATTAGTTTGGCCTCTTGCTTAACATGGCCAGGGCCAAAATAGAGAATGAGTTATTATCTCTCGCTAATCTTTTTAATTAGTTTTGTAAATCGCTAAGAAAATAAAATTTGCTTGGAAGATATAAGTTGAAATGGAAACTCGTTACTATCCAATTCTGAACTGCTGAGAGCCCTTTCGGTTTTCACATAGCTGAGACACTTCTAACAGCCGACAAATGTTATCAAATGAATATTTGATTGTGTTTTTTCTCTCCACTTCCCTTTAACCACTTTAGAAATTCCAAAGATTTTTTTTTTCTCCCAGAATATTAGTTTTGGAAGATTGTACCCAGCTATATTTTTTAGCAGTTCTAATGGTGCCCATTTATCCTGACCTAACCAGTTACTTAAATAATTTTTTAAACCACCACCAATAATAAATGGCATGTGGAACTGATCCGTTGGTAATTGGAAGAAAACTCAGCATCTGTATTTATAAAATAAAATTGATTAGTATTTATTTTGAGAGTTAAGAGTGTATGTTATTTCCCTGCTATGTTTGAGTCCTGTCCTCATTGTTTTGAATTTCATACTGAAGCCGGGTTAACTATGAAAACCTTCTTAAACAGCCAGCCATTTGGCCTTTATTGAGGGTTCCCTGCCCCCGCCCCTGTGTGTGTGTGTGTTTTGTATGTGTGTATACACACACACGCAAGGGACTGGGCTAAACAAGGTTAATACGGAGATTAATAAGCCTTGACTTCTGCTACCACAATCTCTAGTGGGGGCACAGGTATATTGGTAATTAATGATAATTCAGCGTGACGAATGCTATGATGGAGAGATGTATAGCCATGCAGTGGAATGCAGAGGAAGCCATTAATTCTGACTCAGGATCAGGGAAGATTGCGGAGGTAATGCAGATTGAAGAAGAGTGAGAGTTCACATTAGAGCTGGGGAGAACAGCATGGGCAAAGGCCCAGAGGCAAGGGAGGGCCGTGTGTGTGTGTGTGTGTGTGTGTGTGTGTGTGTGTGTGTTTGGAAAACAGCAGGAGTTTGCTGTGCTTGGGGCCTGAATGGGCAGGAAGAAAGGTGAAAGGAGAAACTGAATCGCTGGCCAATGGAAAGGACCTACTATGGCAAGTAAAGAGATTTGGATGAGTCCAGCGGGCAACTGGTAGGTACCTTTCCAGGCTTTAAAGAAACAGGTTAGATCTGAATCATGACTAGCAGGCAAACTGAGTCTGGACTCCAGGGATACTCACTTGAGTCTGTTTAATCATCTTTCCTTTTTGTTTGGGAAAAAATCTGAGAAAGAGGTGCATCTTTGTGTCCCTGATGTTTCCAGGGTACGTACTGAATAAACCTGGCTTTCTACCGTGTGGTACGGAGTGCCGCCAGCGTGCGTTCTTTAGAAGATGGATTCTGAATGCCCCGTGGCAGTTCTTCATCTCTTTGTAACTCTGCCACTTTGAAGCTATGACCCTGATCGAGATATCGAACTTTTAAGAACTCCCATGTCTTAATCTGTAAAAAATGGGAAAGGATTCTGCCCTACACAATTATGTTTTTAGGGAACTCGAAACATCGGGGGTACACGGTGAGTGCTGGTTCCCTTTTGTCCCGCGGGAGGCCACTTTGCAGTGACAGAAAGGAGGCCTGAGAATTGTTATCGGGTTTCCTGCTCCAGCACTTGAGCACAGCCACTTAACCTCTCTGAATTTGGCTCCTAATCTGTGAAGTAGGGATAATACCCCCCACCCCAGGTTTGATACTGTCGGAAGAGATAAACGTTAATGAAATCACTTACTGATCTTCATAAAGCACGACGCACACTGGGCAGAGTTAGTCCTCAAACAAGGGTTCCGTGTATGTAGCAGGCTGTGGCGGGGTCGTTGAATGCAGGTAATCGCTCCGCGCACACTGAGAGTGTGTATGGGGCAGAAACTGGTCTCTTAAAAACCTAAGCTCTCAACAAACGCGAAGTGTCTCAGGTGTTTTGGTGGTGGGTGGCCTGGACATAGGCTGAGACACGGCCTGTAAGCCTAGTTGGCCTAATTTTTGTGTTTCTAACACCTGGCAGATGAGCTTGTTCAGGCCCCCTGGCCCGTGAGTGAGCGCCCTCTAACACGAGCTTCTGGCGGCCGCGCTGAGTGCTGAGTTAGTGCCCAGAGCCCTTGATTTTGCTTGAAGTGGATAACTGTCTTTTTCTTTTTTCCTCTTAGCACATTTAATTACAGTTTTTGTAGGTAGACAGCTCAGCCTTGTGGATTTTAAATGAATAAAAAATACATGTCTATAAAATAATTCCACACTTTTTAGTGGCCAGCAATGTCAGCAATTCAGAAAAAGAACGATAAAAATGGGTCTAGATAAAAATGGAAAAGTCAGCCAACTGGTGAAATAGCCAAGCCCAGGCGCAGAACCCCGAAGGGGAGAGTGGCAGCCCCAGACCCTTTCGTTGTTGTGTAAAGCACACTTCCAAGCAGCCCTCAGTCCCTGTTAAATTACAAGTCACAACTGGGAAAGGCATGGAGGGTGGCAGGGGGCAGAAATAACGGATCCCCTGACCCTGAGAAGCAGATAGAAGCACTCGGGAAGGAAGCAGTCCAGGGGTCTTGAGTGAGGAGCACACAGCCCAGCAGGCAAGCAAGTCAAGGGGATTCCAATCCCAGCGCTGCCGCTCACTGGCTGTGTGACCCCGGCGAGGTGCTGGACTTCTCTGAGCCCACTGGCTCCTCTGCAAAGTGAAGTCAGCCCCTTGCTCAGGTTTTCCTTTGAGCCTGGACAGAGGCTTTTCTTGCCCTAGGAGCAAACTTGTATTCATTCTTAAAAACCTATCTCTGATCGCCTTGGGGTCCAGAGCATGGCAGAACAAGAGAGGACTCTCACCCGTCACTCTAAATGTTTGTGAAGAACTTGAGGCCAAACCATTTATGACAGCCTGTTTCTGATCAGAGTTTGTGTGTAGAACAGCTACCACCCTGCCATCTACTCAAAATCCCTGACACAAGGGCTTGTGCAATAGGTAATAAAAATCCATAAAACAGCTAGCTTAAAAAATTCAGCTTGAATGTGACTTTTATTCTTCCTAAGGATAGGTCTCAGTCATCAGAAAAGGATACATTGATTTCAGTTTGATAGGAAAATGCATAAAATAGTTTAAGGAAGTATATGCAAAATGGTTAAAATAAGTTTTGATGCTTTAAGAGACAAACTTGTTCTCTCAAAAATGTACTCGCAAAACTTTTTTGTTTTAATTCATCTTATTCCTCAAACTAGCATCACTGTGTGTTTCCAGAGACTACTTGCTCTTTGGGTCAGCAGTTTAACCAGGGTTCATTATGATGTGAGGAGACTCCCAGGCTACTTTATATGCAAGTGACATGTGACCATTCGTTCATGCAGATGTCTCCAGAGCTCGCTGACCTCCAGACCAGGCCCTTTGCTCCCCAAAACTTGCCAGTCACCTTGACTTCTCTGCCCCCCACCCTTGCCTAAGTTTTACCTCTGGTGGCACACAGTAGGTGTCAGCGGGAGCGTGAACAAGGTAGACCACGGACCCCAGCGTTTTGTGACTCATTCTTGTGTCTGTCTCTTGGTCCTCTGGGAGCCCTGTGGGGCCTAGCATTCCCAGAGTCAGCATCGGAAATCATTCATGACCTTTAGAGGCAGGACTGACCCAAGATTAAATAAAACTGTGGAAATGGGCTTCGTAAACAGTAAGAAGAGGTGCGAGATTGGAGGATGATCACATTCTCAGTAAACACCCCGAGTGGTAAGGTGCCACCACCAGCTGGGAAGCAGCGCAGGCGAGGAGGCCCTGCTGCCCTGCCTGAGGACATCTCTGCTGCAGTCCCTGCTTTTGCTCCCCGGTAACACAGTGACCCCTCAAACGTGTTTCCTGTCCACGTTATTGCATGGGATCCGAGGACAGCACTCAGGATGTGAGCAAAGCGTTTCTATCGCTGCCTGACCCAGGAACCCGCAGGAGGTCCCTAAGGGAGGGTGACTTACCCAAGGTCCCATATATCCCAAGGCCACACTGGGGCAGGACCAAGCCCGACGTCTCCTCAGGGGCCCTTTCTACTGTACCCCAGACCCTATTGAGGCCCCACAGCTTGTTCCCTCTGCCCCACCCATCTGGACATCCTGCCAGCCACAGGCAGCTCTTCCCCATTCGGCAGCCTCTCACTAAGAAGGAGCAAAGCCAGGGGTGGTGGTGCGCACCTGTAGTCCCAAATACTCAGGAGGCTGAGGCCGGAGGATCGCTTGAGCCCAGGAGTTTGATTGCTCCTATGAATAGCCACTCCAGCCTGGGCAACACAGCAAGACCCCATCTCTAAAATTAAAATAAAAAGGAGGCGTAAATCTGGGAGGATATTTCTGCACAGGGAGTGGAAAACCCTGGCACCTCACAGCATTGCGTTGTATGTGCAGCTTTGAGAGGGGAAGTGTATATCTGCAGCTGCTGGAAATGTGATATAACTGTCAAAAGTCCATGAAGTTGGCCATGTCAATTGTAAATCACAAACATACAAGATAGAGGGGGCCAGAGAGGCAACTTCGAGGACTCACCTTAGCTGTGTCTGACAGGTACTCAAAGCGGGTGAAATGGGGGCCCGGCTACCAGCAAGAACAAAGACATTCCAGGAACCTGTATTCATTCATTCATTTGACGACTAACTACTGATTGCATTACTGCACGCCCACCACTGGAGAGGCTCCAGGGTGAGAAATGCACAAGGTGGACGCAGTCCCTGCCCTCAGGAAGTTGCCAGGCACACCGCAGAGACAGGAAACTGCAGAGGGCAAACAAAGACCTACAGCCCAGGAGAGAGCTGGGGTACGAGGTAGTGGGGGAGGGGAGGGGTGGAGCTGAGGGTGGGGTCTGCGCACAGGGTCAGCAGGAGAGGGGCCACAACAGACGCCCAGGGAGCTTCTACCCAGGCTGAGCACAGGAAGAAAGTGGGAGAGAAACAGGAGAGAAACCATGGAGACAAGGAAGAGTCACCAGGGTGAAAGACACAGGGGCTATGGGAGGTGAGGACAAGCCCTTAGCGACCTTTGTGGGAGCCCGTGCAGGGTTGGGGGGCAGTGAGGAAGCAAGGGGCATGGGTGGGAGGCCACAGGCTTCCCCACCTAGCCCCTGATGAGAGACAGCCTGGGATGGAGGCCTCAGTGGAGTGGCTGTCCCGGGGTACAGGCCAGGCAGAAGGGGCACCGGGAGGGTGGCTTGGAGCTTCTTGGGCCTTTCCAAAGAGACTCCTGAGGCTTAGGGGAGGGGCTTGGCTGGCTGCCCCTGGGTTCACCGGGGATAGATTATAATCACCTCCTCCCCAGGCTCCATTCAGCCATCCTCTTCCTCCAAACCACTTCCACACTGTAAACACAGTGACCTGTCCTAAACAGCTCTAACCCTGTAAGAACTGTTAGATAAAGGAAAGCATCGAGCGTTTACTTTCCTCTGCTGTATGTATTGTACACATTAGCCAACCGGAGTTGGTGAGCGGGGAGTCTCTCTTACAGAAGTATTCCAAGGAAAAAGATTCAGAAGGGGTGGGGCGCAGTGGCTCACACCTGTAATCCAGCACTTTGGGAGGCTGAGGCAGGAGGATCACTAGAGGACAGGAGTTCAAGGCTGCAGTGAGCTAAGATTGTGCCACTGCACTCCAGTCTGGGGGACACAGCAAGACCAGGTCTCTTGAAAAAAGAAAAAAGATTCAGAAGGAATAATAGAATAGAAGCAGGCTATCTCCACTTTGCAACTCTGAAGATTTAGTGCATCTAAGACAATGATCATCAGTGGCTACTAATATCACAAAAAGAGAGGCAATCAGACATTTTATGCCTCCTGATGGAAAAAACAACACCTATGAAGTATTCTTGACAAAAGTTTGACCCTGAATATAATCAAACTTCTATCTGTACTGTCCAAATACAGTAGACACTAGCCACATTTGGCTAAGGAGTATTGAAAAGTGGCCAGTTCAAATTTCAATGTGCTATAAGTGTAAAATACACACTGAATTTCAGAAACTTTGTACAAAAGAAGAATTTAAGTAATTTTATATTCATTTTTAAATTGATTATGTGTTAGAATAATATTTTAGATATACTGAGTTAAGTAAAATAAGTTATAATTAATTTCATCAGTTTCTTTTTGCTTCTTAAAATGTGATTACTAGAAAATTTTAAATTACACATGCGACTTGCATTTGTGACTCACATGACCTGCTATTGGATGGCACTACTCTGGACCTAACCACCACTTTATAGGAAATTCAGAAGGTAGGTGAACATGTTAACACCTGGAAAATGCAATCAGAAAAATTCAGACTGTTGGACACTCTGCAGGACAAACAACCTGGTTTTTCCAATAAATATATTGAAAGAAAAAACAGAAAGAAGGGAAAATCTATTAAAGTGAGACTGAAAAGATATATGTGAACCTTGTTTGCTGTAAACTAAACGAACTGAACAAAAACGGACAATCAAAATGTAAACACTGACTAAATACTATTTGTATTAAGAACTTGTTTTTTAGGTGTGATAATAGTATCCTGGTTATTTTTTTTAAAGTCCTTATTGCTTAGAGAGGCACACTGAAATACAGCTGAAATGTCCACGTCTGGGGTCGTGGGTGGGGTGTGAGCGGGCCGTAGATGAAACAGGATTGCTCCTGGGAGCAATCCACTCCCCGTGCCTTCTAGCACACACCCGCCCTCCAGCCAGGCGGGCGCACTTGTCACTCCCAGAAGGCCGCTGCCTGTGACTCTTAGGGCCTTTGCCCCATGGTGTCTCCGCCTGGAATGCCTTTCCCGGACCCACGGCAAACCTCTCCTTTGCCTACATGCCGGAGTCCGGCCATCCTCCTTCCCTCTTTGAAGTCCCTGACACCTTCCCCATTTCCATCCCCACCTGCACCCCACAATAGGCAGGCCTCCCTCTTCTGCGCCCCCACCACCTGTGTGCGCCCCCACCCCAGCCCTTCCCGCATTTCCGCGAAGTGTGTGTTTCCCTGTCTCACCCCCAGTAGCCTCCGAGCTCCCAGAGGGCAGGCACCTGACTTTAAGGCACAGCTGGTGCTCAGGAAAATTTGATAGGTTAATATGGGTGTGTCGAGTGCCCATTTTAAAGATGAAGCAGTTGAGGCCCAGAGAGGTCAGAGTCTAGCCAAGTTCACAGAACTAAAAAGAGAGCTAGGACTTGAAACCAGAACCTGAGAGTCACTTCCCCGCATTACATCAGAGCTGCGGGCCCCCGTGCCGGCATTCGTTCGTCCGTTCGGCATTGATTGGGCGCCCCCTGTTGGTCTGGCGCTGGCTGGACAAGTCGCGCGGCAGGGCTAGAGGGAAAAACCACAGGCGACCATGAGTGTGACGTGAGGGTTTGCTTTGTCCTGGGATCTCAGGCGACACTCCCGGGGACGGGAAATGTAAACTGAGACTTGCAGCCAGACAGAGCCATTCCAGGCTGAGGGTACAGCGCGTGCAAAGCCTTGGAGCGGGAAGGAGCACAGCCCCCGTGAAGGCTCCAGGGTGCAGGAGACTTGGGGGTGGCCTGGGAGTCCTGCGCGGGTCTGCAGAGGACGCCCCTCTCCTCCCCGGCTGTTGTCTTCAGCGGCATGTTGCACGTTGGTGTCGATAATTTGTTTACCAGTAAAAGTCCCCCCTGGCCCCTCTGGCTGGCCCCTTAGCACTCAGCTTTAGTGCTGGCCCCTCCCACCGGCACAGGAATAGGACCATAGGTGGCAGATTTTAATTTACAGTCACAACCCAGATGCGCAGATACGTAACTTTATTTCCCCATAACTGTCCTCAACCAAAGTTAGGAGTGAGTGCACTTTTCAGCTCGTGCCACTTCAAAGCAACTGTCGTCTCTGGTTAAAACTTATCCTCTGTGGGTAAGTGCTCACATTCTTGCGTCCTCACGCCCCCAGCCCCCAGGTATGGAGCTTTTGGCAAGAGCCCCTCTGACCTGCCCTGTGTGTCACCCCCAGGAGGCTGTGAGCTCCCAGAGGGCAGGCACCAGTGGCGCATCTGGGGGTCTGCTGCGGGCCTCCGCTGCCCAGGCCCGCCCACGATCTCACCGTGTCCCTGCCGCCAGGCCCACCCCCCCTCAGCCCTGCTCTGCCCCTGGGGCTCAGGCCCCTGGCCCACTTCCCCCTGCTCTGTGAGGCTGCCCCGGGCCGGCCTGGACGGCTCCCCTCTGCCAGGCGGCCGCCCGGCACCCTGTGGAACACGGAACGGCCGTGAAGGCTCGCCTGGGTCTTCCTGGCAGGCCCTGGGCAGTCAAGTCTCTATTTCCCATTTAGAGCCCAGAAGGGGACAGAGGCGGGGGAGGAAGGGCCTCTCTCAGGCCCCATCAGTCTTTTGACTTTGGGGTCTAGCTTCCCCTCTTCCAAATAGCCCCCACTACAGCTGTTCAAACTTTCACTTCTGTTTCCAGAGGTGAGAAAATACTCCTACATCATCACCGGCCTGCATGCCTCTGTCCTCTAGCTCTTCTCCTCTTCCTCCTCCTCCTCCTCCTCCTCCTCCTCCTTCTTCTTCTATGGCTGTACATTCAAAGTCCTCAGGCTCTGTCCGGTCAGAATCCACAAATCCTTTTCTTGCTCAACAAAGCCCGGCCTTGCCGTGACAGCTTGGCTTAGGAGACATTCAGCGCTTCAATTCCCTTTATTGTTTCGCGCTGTATCCACTCCGCCCTGGAGGCGGTAAATGGGGTGGGGCGGTGGTCGGTGAAGGGGTCACAGGAATGACAATCGCCTAGCTAACTCCCAGGGACAAAGCCAGCGACTGGAGACCTGATGAAACGTCCCTGCTGAGCCAGGTCCGAATGATGTCAGGCCTGCAGCTCAAACAAAGGAATCCCAGAAGTTCAGAGGGAGAGAAATGCTGGGAGAAGTGAGTCATGGGCACGAGGCATGTGGCACGTGAAAGGGTGAGGAGCTTGCCATGTGGCGGGAGTGCCAGGCTCACACGAACGAGGGCCACTTAGCTTCAGCAAAACATCATGCATCTCATTAAATTAATACTGTTAATATGCACTTAATTGGCTTAGCAGTTTTTTGTGGTTTTAATTTGTAAACTTGTTTTGGTTGTATGGTTGTAGGAGAACTTTAGACATTAGATTATACTTAGTTTTTGGTTTGTAAAATGGTCTTGAGGGTAAAAATGGAGGATATGAAACAGTCTACACCGAACAATTCTTCCTTGTAAGTTGTCCATCTTCCCCGAGCCTGACTCCCCCAAGAAGAACCGGATCCAGGAGGAAACGTGAACAGTGTTTACTTCAGGGCGGGGGCGTACCTGCCCATCCCTGCCGTAGGAGCGGGAGCCGTAGGAGCAGGTGCATTCGCCTGTCCCCACCCTTGGTCTTTGTTCGAGATCCTTGGGTGCCCTTGGTGGCCAGCCCCTCCCTGCGAGGCCCTCTGTCCTCTGGACTATTTCCTTTGATGCCTTAACCCCTGGGTTTCCCTCACTCTTTGGATTCCATCTTTCCTTCTAGAAGATCTGGGCAGAAGGAAGGGGGCTTTGGATCCTGCTGGTAGGGCGCCCACCAGACAGCCTGACCGTTTGCAGAGCACAAATGGGAGCCCATCCACATCATTATGTGAAAAATTTCTGTGTCTCACTTCACCTCAGCTACATTCCCTAATGCCCCTCTGCTTTCCAGCTTCAGTGCGTGCCAGGCCCCAGGAAGGAGGTGGCGAAGGAAAAGATCCAATCCTGGCACAGACTTATTTAGCAGTATTGCAAATAAAAATAAGTGTCAACCTTAGAGGATCTATAGGAGTTTTTAACCTTGAAAGACTCCGTACGGTACTTTTTGTGTGGTGTCATAGGTTTTACTAGGGAGTTGGTACTTGATCTTTGAGGAGGGCGAGCATGGAGAGTGACATGCTCTGGTGTGTTCTTCAATGAGTGCGGTGGGAGAAACTTCTTCTGACGGGGATATGAAATGGCTGCCTAAACTTTCCGACAGATATCCTTTGAAATCTGGACAAGATGTTTTTTAAAAAATAATTATTTAAAGCCCCAAGGAAGTGTCTCAAAAAGGCAGAAGCCAGAGGAAAGTTTACTCTTGAAAAATGGCAAGCAGAAGAGGTAGGGATCATGATGGTGCTCCCAAGCCCCCGGCGCTGTAGCAGGTGGCAGAGAGTAGAGCTCAAGCCCCTCAGAGCAGCCGAAGAGTTAAGGGGGAGATTCTGGAAGTGTGAGAACTGCAGAAGACCTACCGCCCAAAATCTGAGCACAAATTCTGTCCAAATCTTCAGGCAGATGCTAGAGGGCCTGGTGGAAAACGCAGGCAGGGGCCAGAGACAAGCTGGGCTGGAAAGACAGAGCCTCCCTGGCCTGGGTAAGATACTGAGCCGGCTGCTTTTTAAACAATGAGTTCGTATCCCAACCTGTACGCAGCTCACACAGCAGAAAGCTAAAGCCTTACTGGTTTCAGGTACAGAGGACAGAGTACAAGTCTGGCAGAGAAGCTGGAAATTTAGAGGAGAACCCACAGAAACCAGGGAACCACAGAAAAATGAGCACCAAAATCTGAACATAAACTTCCCATTCTCTTCTAGGTCTTTGTAGTCAGAAAATAAATAAAATAAATAAAATAAATTTCCCAAGTCCTTGGATGACTGCCAAATTGTAGAGGCGCAAGGAGATCCCTGAGCCACACTGGAAAAGCACAACTGCAGGGACTGGGCAGAGGTATCTGCCGCTGCACACCGTGGGGGAGACGGAGTTTGCAGTGTGAATCCAGGCAAGTTAACTTCCCACCAGAGTAAGTACCAACAGTCATCAGAAGGACACAAAAAACCCAGAATAACTATAATACCTAGTTTTGAAACTGCAAAGGAAAAAAAAAATGTGACCCATACTCAGGGGAAAAAAAAAGGCAAACAACAGCAACTGACTCTGAGTGGGCACAGACATTGGATTTGGCAGGCAAGAATTTCAAAGAAAAAGTGATCCTAATGAGTGAAAAGAAAGGGATTCTCAACAGAGAAGTGGAACATATATATATACACACACACACACTGAATGGAAATGACAAGGCTGAAAGTACAATAATTGAAATGGAAAACTCACTGTGTTCAACAACAGATTGGGGATAGCAGAAAAAAGAATCACTGACCCTGAAGATAGATGAGTAGAAATTAGTTAATCTGAAAAAAAGAGAGAAAAAAGATTAGAGAAAAATGAACAGAGCATTGGAGGCCTGCAATAATACATAGAGATCCAAAGTATGTGTAACTGGAGTAACAGAAGGAGAGTAGCAAGAGAAGAAAGTCAGGAAATGGCATATATGTATATTTTTTTTTGAGACAGAGTCTGGCTCTGTTGCCCTGGCTAGAGTGCCATGGTGTCAGCTTAGCTTACAGCAACCTCAGACTCCTGGGCTCAAGCGATCCTCCTGCCTCAGCCTCCCATGTAGCTGGGATGACAGGCGCTCACCACCATGCCCAGCTAATTTTTTCTATATGTTTTTAATTGTCCAGCTGATTTCTTTCTATTTTTACTAGAGACGGATCTCACTCTTGCTCAGGCTGGGTTTGAACTTCTGACCTCAAGTGACCCTCTCACCTCGGCCTCCCAGAGTGCTAGGATTACAAGAGTGAGCCACCTGCAGCTGGCCTAGGAAATGACATTTTGAATACATACTGGCCCCAAACTCCCCAAATTCGGTGAAAAACTTTAAGAGCTAAGAATCTCAACAAATCTCAAGGAAGATAAACGTGAAGAAAGCCAATTCCAGGCACATAAAAGTCAAACTGATGAAAGCCAAAGATAAAGAGAAACCTTCGAAGCAGCCAAAGAACAAGGAGGCGGGAGGAGACACTCACCTACCACAGGACAGTGACACAATTTGCATTAACGCTGGTTTCTCTTCAGGAACAACCGACACCAGAGGGTATTGGAATGACACGTTCAGAGTGATGAAAAAACAACTATCATCAAAAATTCTGTATTTAACAAAACTATCCTTCAAAACTAAAGCTGAAAATGAGACACTTTTAAGATAAACAGATAAGGGCATAATTTATTACCAGGAGACCCGCATGACAAGAAAGGATGAAGGAAATTCTTCAGGCTGTGGGAACTCAGACCTACAGTAAGGAGAGAAGAGAACTGGAATTTATAAATATGTGGGTCAATTACAAGATTACATATATGTTTTGGGGGAGTTATGAAGTGTGTGCATGTGTGTGATATATTTGACAATGATGGCATTAAGGAGCGTGGGGGGAATAAATGGAAATATATTATTACAACATTTCCCCTGCACTGATTCATTAGCTGTAAGCAGGCTATGATAACGACACGCACGTATACACGTATCACGTGCATATGACTATAATAAAGATTATATTACATTGTAATCTCTATAGCAACCACTAAAAATTATGCAAAGAGACAAGGTTAGAAAGCCAATAGAAGTGAAGTACAATGGAACACTAAAAAAGTATTTGATTAATACAAAACAAAGCCAGAAAGGAGGAACCGAGGCCCAAACCCAGATGAGACAAATAGAAAACAAATAGCAATGTGGCAGACACAAAACAAAACCATTTAAATAAGTTTAGTAAATACAAATGAAATAAATATTCCAATTAAAAGGTCGAAATTGTTAGACAAAATATAAAAAAAGCGAGAACAAATTCTAAATTGCCGCGATCTATGCTTGCTTTGTTTAAATACAAAGATACAAACAGGCCGGCCGCGGAAGGACGGGGTGGGGGCCACCCTGCGAACGGTGAGCGTGAGGCGACCACGGTGGCGGTGCTGGCGTCGGCTTGAGCGGGCCTGCCCACGGGGGTGTGACCAGGCACAAAGAACATGCCGCGGTTTATTGTGCGTGAATCATGCCCCAATAAGGTGGACTTTCCAAAAGAAAGGGCAGCGGACGCAGAGGATGGAAGAGCAGGAGGAGACTACAGCAGCCACGTGGAAATGTCGGTCGCGGGGACTGGACGGGACAGGATGGGGCTGTGACGAGCTGAGGGGAAGGCAGGTGTGCAGGGAGAGATACCGACCTCGGACTCGGACGCAGTTGGAGAGGCTGTCACACCCACAAGGGAAGACGATGGTACCTGCTGGAGGGGCAGATGAGAGGGGGTTGGTGTCAGCCAGGGAGAGCCTGCGGGGTGGGAGAAGCGGGTTCAGAACTGAGCCCTGGGGTCTGTTGAGGGGGCAGAGAGGAGGAGAGCCCTCATGGGGCACTGAGAAGAAATGCCGGACAGGTGGGAGGGAATTGAGGAGTCAAGAGGAAAGCGAAAGCTTACTCTGAGAAAAAGGTGTAGCCGCCAGCCAAAAAACGCAACTGAGAGGGCAGGTCTGCTGTGGGGTCCCTGCTGTGGTGAGGTGGGAGCCAGGAGCCGGGTGCCAGCCCAGGGCTGATGCCCACAGTCCTGGGAGGGGTGCAGGGGGCGGTCATGGCCTCCTCGCGCCTGCCCTCAGCCAGGCCCGCTCGCTGGGCAGGCGGGAAGTTGGCAAACCTTTCCTGAGCCCAGCCGCAGCGACCGCCCTCTGCTGCTTGGTCCTTGGGGCACAGAGTGGACCACCCCGGTCCCTGCCCCCTGGACGCATAGGAGGGTAATTGCACCGCCCTAAGTGGGAGCTCCTGGGCTGTGGAGGTGAGACAGTGAACAGGGAAAAGCTCAAAGAGGAGCCATGTTTGCCCTGGGCCACCAAGGGTGGGTGGGAGTACTGTGTCCCAGCTGGCGAAAGGGAGGCTGAGTTTGTCCTGCTTGATCCAAGCGGTGCATCCCAGAGCTGTGGGCAGAGGTCATGAGGAGGCACTCAGACACACTCCCACAAGGTTTCTCCCAGGGTGCCAGGGGCTTCCTGGACGGGGTGAGCACCTCACCTACGGAGCTGCGACGGGGATGCAGCAGAGGCTGGGCACCGTGAGCGGGGAGGCTGCAGAGTGTCTGCCTAGCGTCAGTACCCGACCCGGGTGACGGGTCCTTGGCACATGGGCCGGCCAGCTTCGTCTCCTGAGCAGGCTGTGCTCCGGGCGTTACTGTCAGCCACGTGCAGGCCGTGGCCCTGCCTCTGCTCCTTCAGAGCCCCTGCTCTCCTGGCCGCCCCGCCACCGAGGCCCTACCTGCCAAAATGAACCCCGATGCAGGAGGCCTGGGAAGAGGGTGCTTCAGGCTGTGATGTGCGTAGGCGTGGGGAAAACATGCAGACAGAGGTTCTAAGAGGACAGGTGGGGCCTGGGGGTGCCTGGTTCCAGTCACACAACTTCCAGCCAGAGAGAGTGATGCACGGGTTTCGAGTGAGGCCAGGAGGCCTCTTTGGTAGACCAGGGCAGATGGAGTTTTGAGAGGCTGAAGCTTATATGGAGAGCTCACGTGGAGAGCCCTTGTTCAGAAAGAAACATTTGCTTCGTTTCATCTAGAGCAGCCAGACTGCATCAGGACGGGTCGGTCAGTCGGGCTCTAACTCATGGCTCCACCAGTTGGTTCATAAAACATGCAGCTTAATACACAGATGTGTTTGTTGTTCGTAGGGCTGCTACACGTTTGCCAAAAACAAGAATTTTGATAAATTGTATTTTGTGTGATTGTCATAAGAGGAAAAAATGAAAGATGAATTTATAGTTAAACCGGCTGCTTTATTCAGTATGTCCCTGACAAGAGAACACTTCCATGTCGAGTGCGGATCCGTGAGAACCAAATCTCCCGCTTACAATTTTATACAGTCTCATGATCTGAAGAATTTTGCACAGACTGGTGTCCGGCACTGCCCACAGGCTTCCAGGGCCATGGTCTCCAGGACATGTGGATGTCCCAGTGTGACACAGGGCCCTGCCGCACAGTGTCACGATGCTGGGTGGCAGTGGGAGTGTCCCTGGAAGCCATCCCACCCCAGGCGGCAGTAACAGAACTATACATGCAAGTGACCGCCACCACTTAAATACAGCCCCCAAACCCGAGTGACAGTGTCCTCAACTCAACTTCCCTTAGCCAGGTTCCAAAAATATTGACAGCTGTTCCAGAGGAGGAAGTGAGGGGAGTCGGAGTGGAGAGAGACAGAGGTCTTAACCAATTGCAGTTAAATCACATTCTTGCAAATTTTACACAAACGCAGTTATGTGCACACAGGGTGTCGGAGGCGGGGAGTGGAAGTGAGGTGGGGGAGGGCATTTGGAAAAGCCTCCCAACCTGAAACCCATAGACCTGAGCTCTGTCTCTGGGCTATGTGACCTTGAGCAAGTGACTTAACCTCTCTGAATTTTAATGTCCTCATCTATAAGTCAGAAAACACTTGTTTCCTCTCAGGGCTCATGCAAAGGGTAAATGAAACAGGTGTCATGAAGGTGCCGACACAGTAGGGCCTCGCCACTCCCTGGCCGGCAAAGGACACGGACCTCATTTGCTGATCTTGATCCTGGGCGACCTTCTCAGTGGGTTAAGTGATCATGCTGACTGTTAGCCGTGCAAACTTTTCTGAGGAGCAAACGTCACTCGGCCCCATTCCAAAGTACCACAAAATCCCCATTTCCAGCACTGACCACCCCGACTCCTCTGCCCGGCGGACCATCCAGTGTGGGGAGGGCTGGACAGTGGCCAGGGAGCCCCGCTACAGGCCACCTAGGTCTCCCTGATGGAGCCACCTGGGACGAGGTGCGGGCGGCCAGGACGAGCCCAGCTCCACGGCCCACGTTGCTCAGGACTGGGCTGGCACACGGCAGGCTAGAGCCAGGACGGGACACCTGAGCCCCCTCTGGTTCTGGCTGGCTTTCTTTAACCTGCCGTGTCAGTCCTCCCTGGATCCGGATGTCTCATCTACTGAGCAGGGAAGACAGTCCCCATTTGCAGTTCTGGGGCTCCCGGGGGCTCAGAGACGAAGGGCATGGGGGCTCTAGAGACAGCCTGTGTCTGCTCGGCTGGGCCTTTCTAGTTTCCTCATCTGCTGGGGCATCAGGCCTTCCTTGTCCTTCCTCCCAGGGTCAGGGAGTGAGTGCAGAGCCCTTTGTGAACTGTGAGGTGCAGGACATGAGGCATCGTCACTGAGTAGGGAAACAGGCGCTTTCCTCTGGAGCCGGTCCCCAGTCATCCTCGGAGTGCAGGATGCAGGGTCCCCCACCTGTCTTGTCCAGTCACTCTTCCTTCCGTCTGTCCATTCAACAGCCATCCCCTGTCCAGAAGTTTTGTGACCCAGCACAAGCCCTGTAAGTGCTTAGAGACTCTCAGAGGTGATCTGGGGTCCCCCAACTCCATTTTGTCAAACGTGGAAACTGAGGTGCAGAAGGGGGCAGGAGGGGACCCTGGGATGCTGTGACCTCAGCTCAGGCTACTCCTCCCCCTCCCAGGCCGATCTCGGACCCTGCCCCGGTGCACTGGGGGTCCCTCAGGTCTGGAGTGAGTCCAGTGGGACAGGGGCCAGGCCACCTCCCAGGCCGGCAGCAACCCAGCCCCAGCCCCAGCCCGACAGCTCAGGCTCGAGCCCAGGCCGGGGTGCAGAGCTTGGGGTGTGGAGCGAGCGGCAGGAGGCCCAGTCCCCATCCAGCGCAGGCACGATGATATTATCTCTGGCCTTGGCTCAGCCTCGAGCAGGATGCGGCTTTCAACACCTCCCTCCCCTCGGAGAGGCGCGGGGCTTTTCGAGTTTCTCACACATGGATGGAGGGGCTGGGCCTGGCAGAGGAGGCCCCCAAGCGAGGCGCCTCCACCCTGCACAGCCCGTCGTCACACAGTCACAGCCCATGAAGGCGGAGAGGGCGGGCCGTGGTGCGTGAGAGCGAGGGGGCCACAGGCACGGTCCTCTGAACGCCCCCCTCCCTGCCCCCTCCTCTGTTGTCCATAATCCTGGGCGCCTGTTCAAGGAATTCTCTACCCGTGTGTTAGTGATTTATTTAGACTCGGCTCATCCCGCCAGCCCGCCGGGCGGGTGACAGACCCCCTCTCCCCCACCCCCCACCCCAGGCCCTGGGGCCGTTTTCATCTCCAGCTCGGCAGGCCTGGCGCTGCTCCAGGCTGCTCCAGATGGCAGGGGCTCCGCTAGGCTCTGCAGGCTTTCGGGGGGCCCCGGAATCTCACTCCTGGGGGCCCAGGTAACCTCCTAATGTTCTGTGGACACTCCTCAATCATGCAGGGGGCCCCTCCCCAACTGGGGGGATGACAGGTGACCTTTACAAGCCAGAGGCAGCCTTCTGGATCCTTCTAGCCAATCTCCCCCATTGGACAGATGGACACCTGGCTGCCAAGAGGGAGAAAGACCCGGGGAGGCAGCAGGGGCCCAGCCCCGTGTCTGGCCCTTAAAATTATAGAGGACGCCTCCCCTCACATGATCTCATCTAAGCCTCAAGCAAACCCTCCCACCAAGAAAGAGTCCGCGTCCCCATTTCACACCCGAAGAAGCGAGGCTGGGCCGAGAGAGCAGCCGTGTCCCACACACCCTCAGGCGCGGCCGGAGCGCAAGCTGCAGTCTGTCTCCCTCGTCTCCGCTCTTTCTCCGTCTCCTTCAGGTTGGGCCTCCCACTCCCAGGGCTGGGTTCACTGTCTGTGTGGCCAGGTCTCTGTCCCCGCTGCAGGGCTCTCCCGCCCAGTGGAGGCTGGCTGTGTGCACCCAAGCCTCCAGGGAGCACGCGCGCCTCCACGAGCACTGTGGGTGGTGGCCACCCCTGCCCACTCCCTCAATCCCTCCAGCAGGCCTGGGGAGTGCGGGGAGAGAGCAGCTCCCGTCTCCCACTCCAGTCTGCACAGGGACCTCCACCGGCCTTGTCCGGTCACTCTGCCTTCCATGGGGCGGAGGCACCTGTGCTGTGGCTTGAGACATTCACCATCGCCCGCCCTGGGTCCTGAGGCCTGTGGCTCCAAAGGGGAAGCAGGGAGAAGCCTCTGTGTTTCCAGCTCTTCTCAGAAGTCCCCATCTCTTGTCTCCTTCCCAGCTGACCTCCTCAAGGGTGAGCAGGAGAAAAGAACCATTGTGCAGATGAGGAAACTGAGGCCCCAAAGGTTGCTAGAACCCCTTTCCCCAAAGCAAACCACACAAGCCAGGGCAGGGGTTAGATAAAATACCTTTTGGGGCTCCTTGCTGTCCTGGCAGCCACACACCCCCGACCTCCTTCTCCCTGTGCCAGCACAGAACCAGGTGCCAGGTGCCAGATGACAGACCCAGCCTGCCAGCCTGCTAGGGGTGCAGATGACATGGGTACACAGCTGAGTGCCTGCTATGTACCAGGTACTAAATCAAGCCCCTTTCACACTCAAGCCTCTGGGCCACCTGGGAGGTCTGTGCAAACACCCCCATGTGATCAGATGAGGCTCAGAGAGGTCAAGCGACTTATCAAAGGTCACACAGCAGTATGGGGACACTAATGTCACCCTCCCTGCCTACTTGCTTGACAGGCCTGCCAGACCAGGGTAGAAGGAGGGTGTGGATTGGGGAAATAGACAGGCTGGCTCTGCTCTCAGGTGCAGACCCCGGGTGAGTGGAGGACCAGACGGCAGCACTTAATTGAGGTTTGGGGGTTTGGATTTGGAGCTCTGTCCATTCACAGCTGGCTGGGTTGGATTCTCTGCCTGGCTCTGTGAGCTTCTCCCCTCTTCACGCTGGAAAGCCTTCCTGGTTCTTAACAGAGCCCCCTCCCAGGACGGCTGCCTCCATTTGCCCAGAGATGACGAGGCCCTGGGCGCTCCATCCCTGGGCACAGGGGGAAGGGCAGGGTGGGCGGGGAGAACAGTTTGGCCATTGACCACTGTGCTCAGCCCTGGCCTGCGGATTTTGGAGCTGTCCAGGGGGCCCAGCAGGCGGCACCCTCTGCTGGGTCACCACTGTCTGCTAGGAAGCACTTGGCGAGGAGAGGGCGTCCCTGGTGCTGGTCCTGCCCTGCAGAGGCCCTCTGCGGCCTGGGGGTCTCCTCCTCCACATGGGCCTGGAGAGGCAGCCAAGCAGGCACATCTGGGGAACTCTGGGGTCAAGCACATCTGGATTTGAGTTTTGCCAGGGACCGGTTATAACAGATTTGCTCTGGGTGTCACATGCCCTGACTCAAATCCCAGCACTACAATTTACAAGCTGTGTGGCTGCGGGCAAATCACTTCACCTCTCTGGGCCTTGGTTTCCTTATGGGCAGAAGAGGGGAAGTAAGGGGGGTAAGTAAGCTCATGGGCTGTCCTGGAGTTAAGCATGTTAATGCACGCAAAGCACTTGGTCCATGTGGTGTCGTTATTGCTGTGATTAGTCACTGACCCCTCTGGGCTGTGGTCTCCTCTTCGTGGGGCGGGATTCCTGGGTGTGGCCTCACGAGGCCCCTTGGCCTGGGAGGTGTACAGGAGCTGGAGCTGTGCCGCTCCTTCCCACGGTCCCTCGGCGCTCTCCCCTCTCGTTAATCTGTCACGCTAGCAGGATGGCCAGCCACAGCCGCGAAACACAGGCCCGCGCCTGTTACTGCGGGTGCGGGAAGGGAGCGGGAGGCAGGTGGAGATTTCTGGCCCCTTCGCAGCCAAGCTGTCCTCTGGCAACCTCCGTCACCAGCCCTCCATCAGAAATCTGTCCCCTCTCCCCAGCAGCCTGGCTTGGGGCAGGCAGTGCAGGCTTCCTGGAGGTGTGAAGGGCTCCCCCAGAGGGGAGGGTGCTCTGGCCAGAGGGTGCTGGGGTCTACGGGCCAGCTCTCTCGCAGGGCCCAGCCCCCGCAGGCACTGAGCC
This sequence comes from Avahi laniger, assembly GCA_963575035.1. Lineage (NCBI taxonomy): Eukaryota > Metazoa > Chordata > Mammalia > Primates > Indriidae > Avahi > Avahi laniger. Next base: position 51,473 of record CAUYSK010001776.1, read on the forward strand.
TCTGTCCCCAGCACCGAGAGGAGCCATCCTCACCAAGGCCCCCGGGGAATGCTCCCTGCTCCGCACAACTCGGGCAGACCTGCGGCGGAGGGTGTGGGTTTGGGGGAGCCTGTTCTGGCCTCCCTTTCTGGGCTGGGGCTGGGATCCAGAGGATTTGACCCAGCTCCTACCGGGAGGCACCCCCAGTCTGGGGGCCAGCGATGTGTAATGTGGGCCTGCACCCGGTGGGTTTGAGTCCTCTCAGTCCCCAGAGCCTGACAAAGGGCCTGTTAAGGGAACAAGTGACCGACTGAGGCAATGCCCATTGACCCCCCGCCAAGTTTTTAAGGCCCCTCCAGTTGCAAACTCATCTCTGGAGCCTCATCCACCTGAGGTGGGAGGCAGAGGCTGGAGTCCCCTCCTCCCTCAGACCAGCTCTGCTGTGTACAAGAGACAAGCCCTCCCGAGCCGGGGCAGGGCGTGGGGCAGGGAGGGCAGGGCGTGGGGCAGGGAGGGCCGGGCTGACTGCTCCCCGGAGGCCGTGGGAGACGAGGCGGGAGCCAAGAGGGGTCCAGGTGGTGAGATAAATCTGTCTGCACAAATCCCTTTCCCAGGGTTGCAAGGGAACGAGTGGCCCAGTCCCAGGGACACCTCCCCACAACCTGAGTTCTGCAGACCCAAAGGGAGGACAAATAACCAGGCCCCGGGGCAGGGGGGCTGCTGTGCAGCCGGCCAGAGGGCGGAGGTGCTCAGAGCCTCCCTCCCTCCTTCCCTCCCTCTTCATTCCTCTGTAGCTGGTCCATCTGCTCATTCCTAGAACACTGTCGGAGCCCCAGAGGGCCATCCAGGACCTGTCAGACCTTGATTTGGACCCACTAGAGTTCAGAAGCAAAACTGACAACTCGGAACCTGAATTCGAAACTCAAACTCAGATGTGGAGCCCAGAGTGAGGACTGGCAGGCAGGTCGGGCCGGCAGCCACCAACCCACGCGATGTTTCTGAAACTTGAAATTCATGTTCCCTTTCTGTAAACATACAAATCACTCTTAATATTATTTGAAATTCACAATGAATTCAATCCCGTGACTAAACGTAAATGAGAGCAAGGGGACCATGCCGCACCCCGTTTTGTTAGGGACTTCACTGGCAGGCAACCACTACAGGAAGATCAGCGGAGAGGTGGAGACCCCAGGCTTGCAGTACAGGGGCGGCCAGTATCCCTGACACTGAGGCAGGAGCCCAGCGCATACTCGGAGAGGTCAGCCAGCTGACCTTGGGCTGCTCAGTGGCCTTGTGGATGCAGACAGCCCTAGGTAGGGTAAACCCAGCCGCTCACACCTCAGTGTGCAAAGGAAGCAAATGGAAGCCCATCGCCACCCACACCTTGATATTTTCTGTGGCTTTTTATTTTTTTTATTTTTTTGGAGCAAAAAGGGCGACTCGAGGCCCAGAGAACTCCAAGGTTGCAACCCTAGAAATAGGGATGGGCATCCGAACAAGGTCAGGTTGAGAATCTGAGTTCCCAAACACAGCAGGCAGGGAGAATCGCCCGGAACCCTTGCTAAAATGTAGGCTCCAAGACCCCACCCACCCTATCGAGTCGACATCTGTCTGTTTTATCTGTTTTAATCAGGTCCCCATACAAACGTGTGTGTGCGCGTGTGTGTGCGTGTGTGTGCGTTGCACAGGGGTCTTTCAGCCTGGGCATCACTGCCACTAAGCGCAGCCGGTGGCTCTGTGGGAACCTCAAGCAGGGCTGGCACACACGTAATCATGGGGGCAACCCACAGAACTGCGCAACTAACACAGCGTCACTGTTTGAAACCCGTTTGGGCATTTCCTCATCTCTTTCGTAAGTCAGGAAGAACAACAAAGGAAGAGGTGGTCACCCCTCTGGACCCCTGAGGGGCCTCGAGAGGTTCCGAGGAGGGCTGCTGCCACCCATCGCAGTTCTCAGGAGCTCTGTGACGGTTTGTTGACTGCATGCATGAAGGAAATGACAGGGCCAGACTCCCCAGCTTGTGGGCCCACGTGACGGGGGCTGCCCTCAAGCCAACTCCCACCCGCCAAGGTCGGTGTGGCAGGAGCACACTTAGAGGCCTCCCCTGGTCAAGTTCACCATGAAGAGAGGAGGTGAGACATCCAGCCCGCCCTGGGGTCCCCATGGGAGCTCAATTATTTACTGGAAACAGTGAAGGATGAATTCTTGGCGGCTTCAGTCCGTGCGAATCAGAGACACAGCTCAGCTAAAGTCTGGTTTTGATCAGTTCCAACTGAACAGACAGCTCGTTAAATCTGAGCTGAAGGCCTCCTTTCTGGAACCCCTCTCCAGCCCCCGGCTCCCCTCTCAGGGCTGGAAGGCCTCTTGGAGAACAGTGAGTCCAACCCACCCGTTTTACAGATGGGGAGATGGAGGCCCGGAGGAATCTCTCCAAGGCCACTGTGGTCGCTGGCGACTGGGGAGGGCCAAGATGGGGGGAGGGGGCTGTGGTCCTGAAGCTCTCTGAGCCACCTGTGTTGGGTCCAGAGTCTATCCTGATATTCAAGCCCCCATCCCCGTCCCAGCTTGCTGGCATCCTCCGATCAATCTGGATGTTTCCACTGGTTTCCCTGAGTATATCTCGCTTTCGTGGTTGGGGACAGGAACAGGGGGACACCCAGATAGAGGAGACCTCTTGGCTTTGGTGTCCTCAGCTGTGAGATGGGTCATCATGATGTGGGCACCCGATTCAACGACAAGAGTAAAGCCCTGCCCTAGTTTGGCGCCCAGGAAGTGCTATTTGTTGGGCCAGAATCTGCCTCCCTCCAGCCTCATCCTCAGGCCCCTCCCAGCCCCCTTTCCCAGGGCCTCGGCCACCAGCTGGGGTCAGCGTGGTCAGTGGGCCTGGCCCAGCTGTCGGCCTCACTCTCCAGGCCCTTTGATCTGCCGCCACCTCCAGCAGCTGGAGCCTGGGCTGGCAGGGCTGGGGCAGTGATGGATGTGCCCGCCTGGCGCCCACTGGGAAACACATGTCCACTCACGCGGGACCTGGGGCCTCTGCCTCGGCCCCCACAGCTCCCTTGCCCACACCCAGCCCCTGTCCACCCAGCCCCCTGCACCCCCGGCCACATGGTCTCTGCTGCCACTGTCTCCTGCTGCAGAGCCCTCCAAGCCAGAGTCAAGCTCACAGCTCACAGCTGGCTTTCACATGCGGCCCATCACTTTATCCCCACCATGCTGAAGCAGGAATATGGACGGTTCCCATGTTACAGGCGGAGCCACTGAGGCGTGCAGGGATTGGAGTTCAGTTCACGCGCTGTGGGGCTTGGCCGAGAGGATTCCAGAGGCTCAGAAAGCCCTGGAGTCAGGGGGCTGGAACTTCACAGGAATTCTCAACTCAGGAGGTCACCAACACTCAGAATCTCAGGAACTCCATGCCTGTAAGAACTCTTGGTGGTCAGTGAACCCACCCATCCCACTCCCCAGTAGCTTCCAGTGCCTCCTAAACACCCCCAGGGATGGGGAGCTCCCTCCCTCCCACTGGTGGCAGTGCCTGCCCCAGGCCCAGCAGAGACTGGGGCAGCGGCTGAGGGCCCTGGGTCCTCTTCCCCCAGGCAGGCGGCACAGGGCAGGCATGGGGCGGGGCTGGGGAGGGGAGAGCCCAGGCTCAGGCCATGAGGGAGGGCCGGGCAGGAAGTCCAGCCCCACTTGCTACGGATATGGCCCCCACCAAGTCCCAGTCCCTCTCTGGGCCCTTTTTCCCCACCTGGAAATGGGAGAGGGCAGCCGAGGGGCGGCCACCGTGAGGGGCTGTGGGAACCTCAAGTGACCTTTGGCTGCCCTCATCTCCCCGGGGGTCGCTGCAGCACCGGCTCCTTCCAAGCTCTGATTCACAGCTGGGGCGCACCTGGTGGGCAGATGTCAGCTCCCCACCACCCCCACTGGGTGTGCTCATGCGCGTGCATGAGTGTGCATGCGTGTGTGCACACGTGTGAGACTGCAGTGGGAAGTGAGGGAAGCACCACATGGGGGGCGGGGGAAGGGGCTGGCTCTGATGGCACTCACAAGGGAGCCTGGGATGTCCCTGCCCATCTGAGCAGGTCCCCCACCGGCCCTGAGCAGCTTGCTTCAGAGCGAGGCCTGGGTGCTGCAGCGTCAGGGCTCCGCGCTGTGCCCTCTCTCCAGCTGCTCCACACAGTGCCAGATGCAGGGACTCTGTCTCGGGAGGACTCAGCAAAGGGAGCAAAGGGAGCCCCGTGTCAAGGCCGGGCAGAGGCGGTGAGGCCTTGGCCCACACTCCACCTCCCAGAGTCTGGTGCGAGGTCCAGGGATAGGGAGGCATCTCCTCCCCCAGAGTCAGCACAAAGTATCTCAATGGGCGAATCCCCGTTCTGCAGAGGCAAAACTGGGAGCCAGGGAGCCCAGCCAAGGGCCTCTAGCAGGGCTGACTCCTGCACCAACACTTGCCCCATGCTGAGGCTGGGGGCAGGAGTCTGCAGGGCTGGGGGGCTGGGTGGGGGTGCAGAGCTCCGGGAATGTGGCAGCAGAGCAGGGCCCCCAGCAGGGCAGGACCTGCGGCCCTGCCCGCCAGCATCCCACCTTGGGCTGGGCCTAACGGGTGGGCGGGGCTGGGAGGGGATCTGGGAACGATTTGCTAATTAGGCCGGAGGCCTTGACAAGCAGCCTCTGTGGGTACATTAGGGGCCCCTGGGGAGGCCTGTGATGAGGCTGGCCACCTGTCAGTGCCCACCCTCACTTATGCCCCCCTCCTGTCCCCTCCTGCTCACCTACCCCCCTCCAATAGTCCCTTCTACTGAGCCCCAGAAGGCCCTGCCAGTACCCTCCTGCACTCACAGCGTCAACTGAACAGGCCCCTCTTGGGGACTTCATCCCTCTCCAGCCCAGTCACCTTGGATGGACTCCTTCGCAACCTGTGAGGCCAGCCCTCCCACTAGCTAAAGGGAAAATGAGGCCCAGAGAGAGACAGCATTTTGTCCAAAGCCACACAGAGAGGCTGGCTCGGGCCAGTCCCTTCCCCAGCCCCAGAGAGGCCGCAGGGCAGGGCTGCAGGTGAGGGTTCTGGCACGGCCTGCTCTGCCCCCTGCTGAAAGGCCAGGGGCCTGAAGAAACTTGGGCTACAGAAAAAAGCTGGGACTGCACAGTCAGGACAGGAGAGAGTGTGGGGAACAGGCAATGCTGGGGGTCAGTCTCTAATTGCCCTCAACTCTGGAAGGGAAGAGGATTCAGACAGGTTGCCCCCACCCTCCCAGAACTCTAGAACCCCAGAAGGGCCCAGATGGGGCAGGGACCTCCCTTGGCCTCATCCTCCTGCGTCCTGGCCAGCAGCCTCTCATCCCTCATCCTGTCATCGCACCCACCTTCCCATCCCTGGGCAGCCCCCGTCCTCAAAGAAGAGTAGTGTGGGCTACCCTGCCCCCTGCCAGCTCCCAGGGGCCCTCCTTACGGTGCCCACCCAACAGCGGGGATGGCAGGAACTTCAGCGGAGGGTGACGGACAGGGCCTCCTCCCGGGCTAGACCTGTTGAGGTTCCACAGTGACGCCAGCAGCATGCTGACCCCGCGCTGACCCTTCACAACCCCACACATAGTCACGAGATGTTGTCACCAGTGTCCTTGTCGGTAAGGTGGGGCCCAGAGAGGTTAGAGCTGTGCCCAGTCAGTCCCTTGTAGGTGGCAGGGCCAGGTGGCCAGTAGGCCCTTCTGACCCTAGAACCCGTGATTTCCTGTCCCGCCCGCCCGCTGCCCCACGCAGCATCTCACACTGTGGTGTGACCCATGCACAGTGACTGCTGACCTGGAAGTGAGGCGTGGTGTGGGTAGGTGCCCACGGACATGCCAGGGGATCTGACCCTGATCGCGGAGGAGGGGTAGACCCTGGCAGGCCTGAGTGCCAAAGAGGGGCCAGCCTGAATGAAGGAAGTGGCTCCAACACCCAAGACAATGGGTGGGGCATGGCGGTGGGGAGGGGAGGAGGAGAGGTGGCCGGGCCACCACCAAGGCCCTGCGTGCCAGGCTGAGCAGTGGGCTGCACTGGAGACCGGCAGTTCCTTGAGGGCAGGGCGCGTGTTGTGACGTGTTCCCTTCACAGCTCAGAGCCCTACACAGGGCGGGTGTTCCCCAAATCCCCAAGGTTTGGCCAGACAAGGGCCACTTCTCCAGGGAGCCCTGGAAAGCCACGAGGCCTGCTCCAAAAGGCCCCCAGCCCACTTTCAGGTGAGAAGCACTTAGTGGCTCCTGTGCTGGCACCTTACCGGTGGGGGTGGGGTGGAGGGCAGTCGGGGCTCAGGAGCCTTCCCTGTCTCTGGCAAACACCCACACCTTGTACCTGTCTCTGCTGCTGGGCCAGCTCCAAAACGATCCCAGATGCCTAGACGTGGGGTGCAGAGGATACAGGGAGAAGGAGGCCCCTGCTGTGCACTTCTGGCCACACCATGCCCTCCGGTGGGCAGACCTGGGTCTCGCCCAGATCCTTGGGTGGCAGATTGAGTTTTCCCAGCCCTTCATCTGGTAGCCAGATCCTCAGGCCCTGAGGGGCCCTCCCCTTTCTCCTGAACCCCTTCCCGGCCCAGGGAAAACACGGCTCCCCTGGTGTTCAAGCCTGCGTTTGGAGCCCTGGGCTGGGCAGCCAGTGTCCAGAGCCAAGAACCACAAGCGCAGCCGAGCGAGGGGGCCTGGGAACCACTCGCCCATGGAGGTGATGTTGAATCTGCCCGTGCCCCCCTCGTCGGATGTCAGAGTGATTTATGGGCAGATGCAGAGCGAAGAGGCCAAGGAGAATAAGCAGTCTCAGGGCCTGGCTCCTCCCTCCACACCAGCCAACCCCCCACCTGCCACAGATGTGGGAGAGGGCAAGGGCCGCACTGCTGCGTGACCTCAGGCAGGTTCCTTCTGTCTCTGGGCCTCTGCTGCTTCAAATGGGTCTGAAGTCAGCTCTGGGATTGCCAGAGGATCAAGTGAGAAGTTGGCTGCCACACACTTAGCTCAGAGCCTGCAGAGGAGCAGGCCACGTCACGACCCAGCTCCCAAACTGGCAGTGGCCCCCTCGCTCCCTGAGTCTGACCTTGTCCTTCTCTGACTGCACCTCCTTCCTCTCCCCACCCTCCCATCCCCCCAGGCCTGGGTCCCTCTGCCTGGAACATGCCCCCCACCCCCTCCAAAATGCCATCCCCATTGTGAGGTCTTCCCGGACCTAGACAGACCAGACCCCCTCCCCTTCCACCAGTACTCTGCCCCTTTTAGGCCATTTTTATTAAGTTTATCCTTAATATTGGCCACCACCTGATTAAAAAACCCCAAACCGCAAGTTTTACTTATTTGTTTGCTGTCCTCCCCAGCTGGAGTGTCTATTCCGCGGGTGCAGAGGGCGTATCTCTTACTCACTGCGGAATCCCTAGAACAGTTCTTGAGACAAGGCAGATTCAAGAAATGCCACGGATGGGCGGAAGGAGGGGGCGGGCCGTGGGACTTCGGGAAGGGACGTGTGTGGGCTGGAGAAGCCAGGGACTCATCCTGAGGGAGGCGCCTGGACGAGGGCTTGGCATGTGCCGGATGGCGGAAGGCATTCTCACATGGGGCACAGCCAGACACCTGGGCCAGGCGTGGCTGGGCACACGGGAAAGCCAGGAGGCCAGGCTGGCGGGAGAAGAGATGAGGTCAGACCTGGAGGAGGATCTCGCCAGTTTGGGGCCGGACAGCAGAGAGTTGCATGTGGCAGGCAGAACTGAAAAATAGCAATGTGTTCTTCACATAACCTTAAAAAGATTAGGGCTAATTTAAAAGAGAGGATGCTATAGAGGTCTTAACCAAAAGACCTAGACAGAGTAGGAAGTGACTGTCCACACATAGTAACTGACGTAATGACTGTGATTAAGATGAAATTTAGCTCTGAGCATCCTGGAAACCACAGCAATAAGGGAAATAAGGATGAGTCACACACTTTGCATTGTCTGACCAAGGAAATCATGCCGGTTCTTCAGAAAAGACTTTTTGTCCCTGATACTAAGTTCCAAGAGTGGTTTAGCTGGTAGAGGGAAGCGGGGAAGAAGCTAAAGGAGCCTGTGAGAGTCAGGTGCGGTTCGAGAACCATCATTAGCCCATCACACTTTACGCTGGTGGTGGGCCCTGTGTTCTCGTTGCATAGCAGCAATATTTGGGAAAACCGGGGCACAGAGATGTGAAGTCACCGGCTGAGGTCACACAGCTAGTAAGGGGAGCTGCTAGGATTCCAACTAAGGACTCTGAAGGCTGAGGGAAGGGGTAACCACGGTGGGGTGCCTGGGGCTGAGGAAGGTTGGGGAGGGATGGGACGATGGACAAGCCCACGGCTGGGTGAAGGTTGTCCATGAGGCTACTTGGGGAGACCTTCCTGCTCCAGGGCAGCAGCTGCAGCCCTTATGGGTCACTGGAACCACAGCTGGGGCTGGAAGAGTCCCAGCTACAGACACCCTACAGCCTCTAAACTGTGGAGGGGAGAAGATCGGTAAAGGTGGGGGCATGACGAGGCCTGGGAGGCCCAACTCCTTCACTGGAGAAGCTGATTGTAGCCACCTTCAAGGTGGCTTTTCTCCACGGGATGGAGAGTGCATGTAACAGCTTCACACAGGTTTGGACCACTCCCCTCCTCTGCTCCAAAGCCCCCTATGGCTCCCCACTGCTCTTGGATCCAGTCCGATTCCTCAGCCTGGTGTTTGAACAGCACTACCCAGCATGGCATACTCAGACCTGAGTGCAAACCTTGGCCCTCATCTCCTCGCTGCATGACCCTGCAAGTTACTATGTCTCACTGGGATGCATGTTCCTTCATCTGAAAAATAGGGACGCAAATACTATCTGCTGGGAGGCTTAAATAGAATGGTGCATAAGAGAGGTTGGCACGTCTGGCACTGGCAAGTGCACTGAAAACGTTAACAGTGGGTTTTTTCTTTTTTTTGAGACAGGGTCTCACTCTGTAGTGCCTTGGCTAGGGCACAGCTGCGTCATCATAGCTCAATGCAACCTCAAACTCTTGGGCTCAAGTGATCCTCCCACCTCGGTCTCCCAAAGTGGTGAGGCATCGCGCCCAGCCAACAGTGGTTACTTTTAACTACAGTGCATTCCTCCTCAGCCCGCCCTCTGTGCCCCAGCAGGAGCAGCAGTGTGGCTGGCCTCTGCTGACCTCTCCTGTCAGACTGGATCACTTACCTATTTGGAACTGATTCATTTATTTCTCATTCAATGTCCAGAATTCCCTGAAGGCCTCTCTGGAACAGTCCTGGATTGAGTTTCAGGGACACAGATGATCCAGACCCCTGTCCTGTTCTTGGGGAACCACGATCTGTGCTCGGCCCCCCAAGATAGAAAAACCCAGGGGCTACAGAGGCCAGGGGATCAAAGAAGGCTTCCTGCAGGAGGTGAGACTTCAGCTAACTCTTTTCTTTTCTTTTCTTTTTTGTTTTTTTGAGACAAAATCTCAGTCTGTTGCCTGGGCTAGAGTACCATGGCATCAGCCTAGCTCACAGCAACCTCAAACTCCTGGGCTCAAGAGATCCTCCTGCCTCAGCCTCCCACGTAGCTAGGACTATAGGCATGTACCACTATGCCGGGCTAATTTTTTGTTTCTATTTTTAGTCACCTGGCTAATTTTTTCTATTTTTAGTACAGATGGGGTCTTGCTCTTGCTCAGGCTGGTCTCAAACTCCTGAGCTCAAGCAATTCTCCTACCTCGGCCTCCCAGAGTGCTAGGATTACAGGCGTGAGTCACCGCTCTCAGCCGACTTCAGCTAACTCTTAAAGAATATCCATCCACCCATCCAATCACGAAAGCATTAATTTTTCCGTGTACCAATTTATTCATTCACCCAGCTACCCATCTGTTCATCCATGCATTACTCATCAAATAGATCAGCTACACACACCTCTGGTGATTTGGAGGAACTAGGCACAAACCTTCCAGCCCGGCAGTTCATCTTCAAGACCAGAAAGAATGACAGAGGCCATGTGGTCATGCAAGTGACCACTGAAATCCCAGAGGAGATGAGCCCCTTCAAGAATCTTCCCTGCCTCCTCCTGGTTTGGCCTGTCCCACCTGTGGGCTATCTGGATGACATGGAATAGGGGAGAGGTTGGAGGAGGGTAGGACCTCATGGGGAGCAGTCGGGGGCCGGGCTTGGCTGTGTACACCAGATCAGGGGCAGCTGGGAAGGATGAGGCGAATCTGGTTACACTAAGGAGGGGGTCTGAGGAGTCACCTCCAGGGAACCTGCAGTTCTTCTGGGAAAGGGCCCGACTCCAAAGAAAGGCAGTGGTGAGGGTGGAGTCCAGGCAGGGTGGCCTCGAGCCTGGGTGGAGGAGGGGCTCCCGGACCCCTCTGATCACACCAGGGATAGAACGTCTTTGTAGACAGAGCAGGAAGGAGTGACTGGAACACCAGGAACGCTGGGGAGATGAAGGGGCCCCATGGCCAGGAGGGCATCCTCTGTCCCCAGCACCCTGGCACAGAGTGGACAGCAGTTCGGGTGTGCTGGGGCAGAAGACAGACAGCCCTGCCGGGCACTGCACAGCCAGCATCTCGTCAGCCCTTACCTGTGACGTGTGCTTGGTCTGGCCATGGCCATGTGGAAGGAGAGGAATCAGGGAACAGAAGGCCGTGCCGCTTGGCTGTTTTGAGGATTCCCACCAGGTCTGCTTGGCCTCTGTGAGCGGAGGCTTGTGGGAGCTCCTCCCGACCAGCCCAGTGAGGGCTGACTTGAAGCCTCAGCAGATCAAGCTGGCCATCCGGCTCTGCTTCCCCAGCCTCACTTTCCATCACATAAAATGGACCATAGGGAATGTAGGGGCGTCTAGGTGACACCCTGGTGGTGCAGGGACCTGGGCAGGTGCTGTGGTTACCACTCCTGGAGGGGACAACAAGGAGACAGAACTGGGCAGAACTGTGACCTTGACCCAGGCGGCCACTGACCTGCAGCTAGGGGCTCCTCTGACCTACCCGCCCACACGTGGGGAGACAGAGGCTCAAGGGCCAGGGAGGGCCCATGGTGAGGCGGGAGATGGGGGCAGCCCAGGGCCTGTTCCCAGAAATGATCTAAGCCAGCTGGGCTCAGTTTAGAAGATATAGGCCAGGTGTGATGGCTCTCCCTGTAATCCTAGCACCCTGGGAAGCTGAGGCAGGAGGATCGCTGGAGGTCAGGAGTCCGAGATCAGCCTCAGCAAGAGCAAGACCCCCGTCTCTACTAAAATTAGAAAGAAATTAGGCAACTAAAAATAGAAAGAAAACAGTTTAGCTGGGCATGGTAGTACGCACCTGTAGTCCCAGCTACTCGGGAGGCTGAGACGGGAGGATTGCTTGAGTCCAGGAGTTTGAGGTTGCTGTGAACTACGCCATGGCACTCTAGCTCAGGCAACAGAGCGAGATTCTGTCCCAAAAAAAAAAAAAAAACTAAAAATAAAAACTAAAATAAATAAAATAAATAGAAGATGCAGCCCCCGATCCCTGCTGCCAAACTTTCTTATTCTTTTCATCTCAGCGTTTACTGAGGCCTTCTCTGGGCCAGCAGGTATGAGAACTGAAACAGACCGGGTGGGATCAGTACACGCAGGACCGCACAGGGTGACTAAAGCTGTCCCAGAGGAGCCCAGGGGCTGTGGACACTAAACTGGGGCCCTCTCTACCTGGAGAATTCAGGGAGGACTTCCCAGAAACGAGGGAGGTGCAGCAGAGCTTCCAGGCTGCCCAGGGACAGGCAGGAGGGATGACACGCACAAGGGCCTGGAGACCTGAAAGAAGACAGTGTGTGAGAAGTGTGGGGTGTGGGACGGGCACAGGGGAGGAGTTTGTGGTCCATGCACATGTGGCTGCAGAGACGAGCAGGCTGGGAGAGGAGACTCGGCGGTGGTCGGTGGCCAGATCCCAGGAGCTGTCCTCGCCAGGTGCAGGTGCGGAGCTGGGACTTATCCTGCAGGTGGCGAGCAGCAGCGGAGCGCAGAGGGCAGGGGCGTGGTGAGGTCAGGGTGGTACTACAGCAGGGCCTCTCAATCTCTGGCATCAGGAGTCCCCTGGTTGCTGGGCCTCCCCACCCCAAATTTCTGATTCTTTCGGTCTGGGATGGGGCCCAAGAGTTTGCATGGTTAACACATGGGGTGGGGGGCACTCAAGCAGGTGGGGAGAGAAGAAACCAGAGGAGCGCAGGACCCCCAGCTCCGCAGCAGATGGCTTTCTCCTCCAGGAAGCCCCCAGGCGCCCCCACCTCTGCTTACTACTGTCCAGGGGGGCTGGGACTGGGACAGGGCTCTGCAGTCAGACCTGGACCCACGTTCAACCACCCTACTGCTCTCTCTAACTCCTGACCGCAAGCGATCCTCCCGCCTCGGCCTCCCAAAGTGCTAGGATTACAGGCGTGAGCCACCACGCCCGGCCAACCCGGCTGCTCTCTGTGACCCTGGGCAAGTCACACCATCCCCTGATCCCTGGTTTCCATCTAAAATGGTGACAACAGTACCCGTCTCGCAGAGCTGTCATGAGGTGCTGGGGATGTGAAAGTCCTGGGAGAACTGCTGGCCTCACACACACATGAGTTGCTGTTGTCGTTATTGTTGCTATATCAGGGGAAGGGAGCCTAGTGCGAGGACACGATGCCGTCACCCAGAGGAGTTATGAATGGTGGTATTTCAGGCAAAATAATGGGTTTTTTAATTGTTTGTGATGGGGCCCTAGGACATGGGTGGGGTGCTCATGGCCCTTTGTGATGTGGCTTCTGGCACAAGGCTGGGGCAGGGCCACCAGGCCAGGATCTGAGCTCTCTTCCCTTCCGCACAGACTAAATATTTGGGCTTCTCCTTCCCCAGCCTGCCGGGACCCAGGACCCCCTCTGGTGGGGAAGGGGGAGGACCCTGCCTCTCGGGGCAAGGCGGGCGGGGGTGGCGGGGATGGATTGCAGCAGTCTCTGCTTGGCCCAGGTCTCACCGCCCGCCCGCCCCTCAGAGGCCCCAGCATGGCCAGGGAGTCTGCCTCTGACACACATAGGACCTGGAGCAGCTCTGCCCCATCTGGGCCTCAGTTTCCTCACCTGTGGAGTGGGGTTCGGCCAGGAGGGGTGCCCAGGCTGACCTCCAAGTTCCTTCTGGCTCTCTCTCCAGGGCCCATGGCCACCCTGAGCCTCCCCTTTGGGGCGCCTGCTGCAGAGCTGGCCTCAGTAAGGTGGCCAAGGGGACCTGCTAAAAGGGACAATTCCTCCTGAGTACGGATGCAGAGGACCCAGTGACAGCACAGACGGATGTCCTTTACCAAGGATGGAAAGCCAGAGTAGCGTTTATGGGGGGAGGGGCAGGCTTACATGACAGCGCCCCCAAATGCCACTCACATTCCTCCTCCTCCCCCAAATCATAAACACTGTGGCCTTCTATAATCCCCTGGTCCGTGAGGGGCTTGTGGTAGGGGCCACAGCAGGAGGCCAGGCCTCTAGTCCCTGGGGAGACGGGGTCCCATGGACATGGCCTGATGGGACCAGCCAAGAAGGCGGGCAGGGCTGTGTTCTGCACGGCTGTTCTGGGACCCTGACCTTCGCTGCTTCGCTCAACACCCCAGGCAGGGGCGGGCTGTGACGGGCGCCACTTCAAAGCTCAAGACACTGAGACAGAGGCGCCAGGCATGGCGGGGCTGAGCCTTGGCTCAGCTCTAGAGTCACCCGCAGACACTTGTTTCGTAGTGGTAACGATGCTGTGCGCTCCCTACCCGGCTGTGGGAGTGCCCCCTGCCCGTGCGTGGGAAGCCTGGGTAAGAGCCAGCTGTGGCATGTCACCACAGTCACCACAGTGGGGCCCAGCCGCAGTGGTGCTGGCTCAGGACAGGCGTCCTATTCCCAGCAGTGGCATGTGAGTCCGGGTGCCCAGAATCTGCGAATCTGATTCTGCTTAATCACAGTGCCTTCCAATAGCGCCCTCTTTGGGAGCTTCTTCCAGGGGACAGATGTCCTGCCTAGAGCAGCCAGCCCACCCCAGCAGCCAGGTCCAGGGGCAGAGGCGTGGGGCTCTGATCTCTGCAACTGCTGCCTCAATCCCCCCACGGGCTGTGTCCTCAGAGAGCTCTGAGAGCTGTCCCTGCACACACACGTGCGCAGGGGCAGCCCCCAGCACATAGTGGGTGCTCAGGAAGCGTAAGCGAGGCATGATGAGGCGGAAGGGCCTCGGCACAGAGGCCCTCACACAGGCTGCTGAGGCGGGAACCACTGAGAGTCTTGTCGCCCAGTTCTCTCGTCTGTAATGAGGTTAACCTGGGGGAGGCGGGGGTCTCGTCCTCCGAGAGGTGCACATGTCCTTGTGTGCCAGGCGGGTGACACCCACCTACAGCCTAGACCTGAAGCCTGACCTCACACCTCGAGCTTCTGCTCCGTCTCTGGAGCAGGCTAGGTTGGGTCCAGGGAGACGGCAGGAACAGAGTGTCCAGGGGCCCTGGGCCATCCGTGTTCAGTGCCCCAGGACCACAGGAGTATGAGTGCGGCACTGTGGGGGTAGGGCTGTGGACGAGATGGTGGGGAGAGGCCCTCACAGAGACCCACAGCTTTCTGGGGTGAAGAGGCTGCGGGGCTGTGGGGCTTCCTCAGGGACCCCGGCAAAGCCTCCCGCAACTCGGACTCTGTTCTGTCAGAGGAGCCATGTGAGCAGGCGGGGCTGGGCTTCACCCCTGCAGGTCCCTCCTGCAGCCTCCCATGGGATGCCCTAGAGCCGGGCTGTTCCCTAAACCCAAGGCCCCTACAGGTGTGTCTCCTGAAGAGGCCTTGCCGTCTCCGCCCCACAGCCTTGGCCACATGGCCCTCTCTGCCTGGGTGCCCTCTTCCAGTGCCCCTGAGCACTGCTCCTCCTCCTTCCGGGTCCAGTCGCAGCACCCATGGGAGGTGCTGCCCTGACTCCCTCCCCTGCCCTCAGCCCACTTTGCTCACCCCTCCTCTCTTCACTGTCCGGGGATCTGTGGGCTCTGAGGGCTAGAGCGTCCAGCAGAGCCTGGCTTAGTGGAGGTTTGTTGACTGACTGCTCGGCTGAATTCTTCTTTAATCACAGGGGCTACCAATGAATAACTCTTAACTATCTGCGTGATGTGCATTACCTAGTTTGAGCCTCACAGCCACCCACAGAGGTGGGTATTGCTGTCAATCCCACTTTACGGATGAACAAACTGAGACTCAAAAAGGAAAAGGTACTTAGTGCAGGTCACACAGCCAGCAAGGGCAGAGCCAGGAGCTGAGTCAGGCCTGCTGCTAACAGAGCTGTGCCCCTAAACATGCGTTGCTCCCAGCCCCTCCCGCGGCAGAGTCCTCCCCAGTCAGTGCTCCCTCGCCCCATAGCAGGTATGTGGTCAGAAGCTGGGGCTGGCTTGCCTGTGTCCCCAGCATGCAGCCCAGGGCAGGGCGTGGAGCTCAAGCTCATGCGAACTTTGGGGAAGGAATGACGCAGTGTGTAATAGGGACACCAGCCTGGCTCTGGCTGGCGCTTTACACATTTGACCCCTCCCTAGTGTCAGGACACCCCTGACAGGTCAGGACAAGCCTGTGTTCACTCCCATTTTACAGCTGAGGAAATGGAGTCTTGGGTGCTATGATGGGTCCAGGGTCAGTCAGCTTGTAAGGGGCAGTGGCAGAGTTAAAACCTGTTTGTGTGGCTCTAACAGGCCATGACCCTGCCTGCTACACATGTAGCCCCCCCACATAGCTCGTGCATTACAAGTGTGTTCTGGGGAGAGAGAGAGGGAGAGCTGTGTCTCTGGTGGGTAGGCAGTGCGTTTTGGGGTAGGAGGTGCTGTGTGTGCAGGAGCTGCTGGGAACTGTTTTCCTTTGCTTATGAGATGGATTTTAAACCAAGCCTGGGTTTGGTCTGAACAGGGAGTGTGAGGGCAGAGAATCAGGGCCATCCCTGGTGACGATGGAGTCTCTGCAGGGAGAGAAGCCCTCGGGGGCCTGCAGGTCCACTCTGCAGGAAGGCAGGAGGGCAGGACAGCAACTGCCAGGGAGGACTGGCCTCCAAGCTGACATCTGAGGGGCCAGGCAGCTGCTGGCAGATGTCACTCTGACCTGCAGGAAGACCATCCAGGACAAATGGCCAGTCCCCAGGAGCTGGCCTTGGATCACACGCTGCCCAGCAGCATACCCGTCCTTTCACCCAGAAACGTCCAGGGAAATGCCAGGGCTAAACAGAGCCCCAGACTGCATCCAGCGGGTTCCTGCCCGCAGCCCCTACTCCCTGCTTGGGTCAGATGTGACTGGAAGTGAGGGCAGCTCGCGGGGGAGGGAAGCGGGGGGAGGGAAGGACCACAGAGACTTCAGATGGACAAAGACACCGCAACAGTTTGGGATGCTTCGAATCCCCGCCCTGATAGACTTCGTATCCTTGAGTCCTGGTGCCCTGAAATCCCAGGACTATGAATGTTTCAGAATGGAGGGCCAGAGCCTGTGAAAACTTGATCCTTAGAATCTTGAGTGTGAAGGAGCCTTCAAAGTCATGGCATGAACAGGCTACTGTCCCCGCCGCTCTCAGACAGCCTCCCACTCCACAGCCCCCTCGAGGACTGCATGTTTTCATGGATGCAAAGACAGTGGAGACGTAAAATAAACATTTGGATTTTAACTACATTGTGCCCTTGCCCAGGAGCACTGGAGCCTGGGCCTCTCGCAAGCCCCTGTCCTCACTTGCCAGCCTGAATCGGGGTGTCTGGGATGGTTGCCATGGTCTGCCACCTCCTCCTCCAGCTCCCCGCCCCCTGCCCTAGCCCTGTGCCCCCCGCTGGAGCCCAGCAGGTAAGGCACTGGGGACCAAGGGGCCAAGCGGGAGAATGTCTTCAGCAGCCATGAGCCCGGGGAGCCAAGCGGATATTGATTCCGTCTACAGGAGCAATGGGACCCGTTAAAATGCGGCTGTTAAATTGCTCTGCCTGAAGCCAGCCAGCTCCGCGGGTGGGCGGGCGGCCTGGCGGCAGGCGGTGGACAGACCAGCCGAAGGCTAGCGCCCTGGTGTGGTGGCCTTAGACACCCCCTGGGGCCTGAGGCAGCCTGGCTGGGGCCTCTGCTGCCCTGGTGCCCACGGGCCCCTGCGCTCCGGCCACACCCGCTCCTTGGCATCCTCTGAGTACAGGCTGCTGCGCTGGCGCAGATGCCTCCCGTCGCCCCTCCGTCTCTCGGAATCCTGCTCAGCTTTCTGGACGCAGTGCAAATGGCACCTCTTCCACGAAATCTTCCTGATTTTCCACTCCCTACTTCCAACATTTTGAGAGAAATGGGCTTTCCCCCCAAAATCCCCGAAGCCCCCAGGTCTCTGCCTGCCTTCTGCCTCCTGTCCCTCTGCCTTCTGCCTCCTGTCCCTCTGCTATAATAACTAAAGAAGAGTTGTGGGCCCCTGACAGGGGACCCCTGTGCTTCACTCGCCCGCCCAGCCCCCCAGCATATGTGGGGCCTGGGAGCCCGGGCACCCAGGCCACGTGAGCAGCTCGCCTGGGTAGAGCAGGGCAGGGCAGGGCAGGCAAGTGTTGGCCAAGCTGCGGCCTGATGGGCACCCCCACCCTCCACTTCCCCATCCCTGAGACAGAGGTCAGGAACCGCTCAGTGCTGAACTGTCCCCTCTCCCTCATGTGTGATGCTCACAGCCACCACCACTCTGATGACTCACAGTAAACCCCCGCTTAGCCAAAGGCCACCTTTGTCCTTGGGATGCCCCTCAAGGATGCTGAGAGCAGCCCCAGCAGTTGGAGCCAGGCAGTCTGGGGTTTGAATCCCAGCTCAGCACTAATGACTCTGTAACCTCGGCCCAGTCGCTTCCCTTTCTGAGCCTGTTTCCTCGTCAATGAAACAGAGATTCTGGGCCCTATCCCTTAGAAAGGTTGTGAGAATTGAATGAGACAGCTGCTGCAGAAGCCCAGAGAGGGCCATTGGCTGCCTGAAGTCACACAGCGAGAGGGTAGGAAAGATGCTCCCCTTGCCCCATGCCGCCACTCTGGGGGTCCTGTGTTCGGTCCAGTCTGTGGAGCCCGGCAGCGGTTCCCCTGTGGCCTCAGGAACAGCAGACCATTGCTTGGGGCTGGGCTTGGGCGCCTTGGTTGTTCCTTTGGACTGACCAGGCCTCCCCACCGGCCTTATCTGCCCGTTCCCTCCTTTCCCACCAAACTAATCTCTCCCTCTTTTCAGGAGTTCCTGTTTCCTCTCTGCCGCCTTCTTGTCTCTCTCCCGGGCCGACTCTCCCGCGTCTCCAGCCAGCCTCCCACACTCGGTCGGAGCTGGTGTTGTCATCACCCGGGAGTTTCCATCTCTCCGGGCTCCCGAGCCTCTCAGGGCCCTGTCTGGGACTGCTGCCCCCTCATGCCTGGGTGGGGATGCTGCTGGTGACGAGAATTCCGACACCCTCAGGACAGTACCTGGCCTTTAATTCTTCGGGGTGGCCACTGGCCCAGGGGCCTCCACAGGCCAGTGCAATGGTTTCAGGGTTTTCACTCTACAGTTCCCGGGCACCAAGATCTTAGGGTTCCAAATCCGAACACAACGAGATCCTGAACTACTAAAGCTCCGAGGTTCTGGGAGCCTCTGGGACCCTGTGATCCACCTTGGGGGAGGACCCTTCCCGACCCCTGGCCTGACCGAGTGGGGCTCGGTCCGGCTGCGTCCTGAGAACCTGACCTACGGGTGAGGAGCAGTCTGGGGACCAGCTCCCTGCGCCCGCTTGGTTGTCCAGCCCCTGAACAGACAGAAAGGTGCAGGCCTTCGGCACAGGTCTAGGGACTGGCCAGTGGCAGGTACACAAAGCCCACTGAGCCAGGGGCACAGCCGGGTCTCCCATCCTGAACCCCTCCTGGCCCAGGCCCCCCACTTAGCCCAGAAAATGGTATTCTGTCTTCCATGCTGCCCTGCCTGTGCCTGACCGGAATGAGGATGTGGGAGGAGAGACAGGCCCGGGCTCCGTGCCCCCCTCTGCTGTGAACTTTTCCCAGGATCCCTCTCCTCTCAGAGCCTCCATTTCCTTCTCCATCAGAGGTGACAACAATACTCACCTTGGGGGCTGCTGTCAAGATTACTTGGGACAATGTGTTTGGAATGGTACACAGCAGGTGCATAATAAATGGTAGCATTTATATTATTATGACCACCCTTTCTGACAGTCATTCTGGGTCCTTGGTCCAGTTTCCCCATTTGCTTGTCCTGATTAAGGCCCAAAGGACACCCTGGGGCCCCATGGGTGTGTTGGGCTGATTCCAACCCATGAGGAGGCCCCAGAAAGGTGGGGGAAATAGACACAACACAGATCCCTGTAACACCTTGGTTCAGTGCAACACTGGAAGGGTGCACAGAGGCTGTGGGGACGCAGAGGAGACCTGAGGGTGGGCATGGAGGGCTTCCTGGAGAAGGGGGCCATTCATCTGAGCCTTGAAGGAGGAGAGGCCATTGGCTTGAGGATGAGCACAATGGCTGCTTTAAATGTTCAAAAGGCTGTGAGCAGCTGAGGAGGGCACGAGGGCAGGCTTCGTGGAGAGGGCTGGGAGCGAGATTCCGGCAGGGAAAATAGCATCCCAGGCCTGGAGAGAAGAGCAGATGCCCAGAGGCGAGGTGGGCTGAGTGGCTGAGTTTCAGTGTGGGTGAGGGAATATCTGGGGAGGTGCAGGAAACATGCGCCTGGAAGAATCGCCTGGGGCCTTGTGTGCCAGGCCAGGGACCCAGGGACTGGTTTTGTGGGCCATGGGGGCTAACGGAGGCTGTGGAGCAGGGAAGCCCTGGGCCGGGGAGACAGCACGCTCTGCAGCGGCCGCCCAGGGAGGCTCCATCCCCCCACGGCCCCCAACCCTATCAGCTCTGTGACCACAGGAAAGGCCCCTCCCATCTCTGAATTTCCTCAGCTGCAAAACAGACCAGGAGACTTATCTGGAGTCCCTTACAGCTGTGACTCTGTGACTCTGGCCACTCCCACTACAAACTCCCCGGCAGGGCTTGGAGGATGACCACAAAAGCCCTCCATCTTCCCACCACCCCGCGACTGGCCCAGCCCCTGAGGGTCATCCCTGCCATCCCACCCCTGGTATGCCTGGGCTCCGGGCCCCCTCTGCCTGGCCCCTCCAGGTGGCCCTGCCCTCAGTGTCTGTGTGTCTTCCCATGTGTGTGACGTTTTCTTAGAGCTTTTGTCCTGTTAGATACAGGTGAGGAATAACGCTCCCATTTGGGGTGCCTACTGTGGGCCAGGCCGAGGAGACTCCACTTGCTCACCTCTTGCCTACTGATGCCACCCACATGCAGGGAGTGACACCAAAACTGAGAGAGGACAGTGACATGCCTGCAGTGATCCTGCTCTTCTTGGACCCTGTCTCTACTTGGCAATCGCCGGACCCCGTCTGGGTCCCCTCCCACCTCCCTGCTGTTATTTCTGTCTCCTTTGCCGCTTTTCCTCCTCGCTTCCCGACATCCAAGGTGCAAGTGCCCCAGGCCCAGCCTCAGTCCTGTCTCCTCTATCCCGCCCACTCCCTTAATGATGGCGCCCGAACGTGCACCCCCGTCCCTGGCTTCCCCCCACGTGCCAGCCTCGAGCATCTGCCCATCTGCTCAGTATTTCCACTTGGGGCCTAAACAATGTCACAGTCCCTGAGTGTCCACATCTGAACCCCGTCCTCTCTCCACCCTCATCTCGGCATTCGGCACCTCCATCCTTCCAAGTGTCCCAGCCAACCCTGGCATTCATTCTTGGGCCTCCTTCCCCTCACGCCCCACATGCAGAGAGAGAACAAATCCTGTTGGCCCCACCTTCAAAACAGGACTGGAATCCAAGCACTTCTCACCACGTCCACTGCCGCCAGCCTGGTCCAGGCGCAGGGCTGGGCCCCTTCCCAACCTCCTGCCTTCATCACCACCACCCCCATTCTACAAATGGGGAAACTGAGGCTGGGGGCCCTCCCCAGGGCCGCACAGGAAACCCACCAAGGCTAGCTGGAGCCGGGGTCTGCCACCTCCCTGAGGCCTGCATGCCCGGCTCCCGAAGCGCGCTGGCAGGCCTGACGACGGGGCCATGCTGTGCAGCGCCCGCATGTGTGTCCCCGAGGAGCGAAGAGGCTGCCAGTTGGGTTTACGTTTCAAGACGTCTGTCCTCGCCCTTGACCAGGAGATCTTACGGGGAGACCCAGCCAGGGCCGGGTGTGGGCATGTGCGGGGGAGCAGGGACATCAATCAGAAGCCGCCTTGCCTGGAAACTGGAGAGTCCCCCGCCCCCCCAGCAGCGCCGCAAGCCGCCAAGTTCACTTGAGGAGGCCAGAAACTGCAGGGGCGGGCTGGGCTGCGCTCAGCGTTTATTTCATATGGCTGTTTAAAAAGCTTGTTTTAAAATATAGATCATTATATATATATTTATATATATAAAATATATAAAGAGGAATTGAGGAGAGCCGCCCCAAAGACAAAGCTATGTTTTATAAATATTTCTGTAGCTCCCACATCCCAAAGGAAGAAAAAAACAAAAAACAAAAACACATTTACAACCCAAGCTAGTGGTTCCATGTGGTGGGGCCAGCAGGTTCAGACCCTGGGGTGGGCTGGGGGTCCCGCAGACGTTCTGATGAGGGCGGGCAGACCCCCTCCCGGAGGCTGGGCTCTCTGACCCTGAAAGGTCAAGTCCACACCAGTCTCAGCAAGCCCACGCCCCTGGATTCTTAGACCAGCCTGTGGGCACTCCGGGGCCTCGGGCTGCCAGGTTATTTTTAATCTTGTCGGTTTCCTTTGATGTCGCGGCCCTCCTTCCAGGGTGGCCAGGCCTTCTGTTCCTGGTGGCTTCCAAGTGCAGGCAAAGCACGGGCCACCTCCCACGCCAGGCATCTGGAATTCACAAGCGAAACTCCAAGGAGAGTCTCCAGGCCCCTGGCCCTGGTCGCGGAGGGTCCTCGGGCAGAGTCTGTGCCCTGCGTGGGGCGGAGGGCACGGCCTCACTTGCACACGTAGCGCTCCACGGTGCGCTCACACCTGCGGCAGGTGACATAGCAGCACCAGTGGTACTTGCAGTGGCACCGCTCGACCACGCGGTCTGTGTAGGGGTTGTAGCCGCGCCCACAGCACATGAGGTCGCAGCTGTCGCTGCCGTTGGATGTCTTGTTGCACTGCCTGGTGGAGGGGGGAGGAGGTCAATGAGTGTTCCTGTCACCCCCACATACACACCCTGCGACTCCCAGCCTCTCCTGCGGCCACTGACTCAGTCCCTCTTGGAAGGTGTCTCAATCTTTGGGGAATTTTAACTAATTCTCTTACCTAAGAGCACTTCTACCTTTTCCACTATTTGTAATAAGCAGTTATCGAAATGACAGGGTTGCTTTGTTTTCTCGAAGGTATCTTTTTTCTGTTTCTCCTACTTCTAAATACTCAAAGGACCTTGAAAATCCAATCTGTCTAATAATCCTACCTTCATATTTAATCTTTACTTATATTGAGACAGATGTGAAGATCGTTTTCACTTTTAGAATCCCAGGACACATTTTGAAACACTCAGAATGGCATTGGCTGCGAGGCCTCGCGAGCACCTGGCACACTGTCCGTGGAGGGCGAGGGGCTGGCGGCCACGGGCCTCCCACAGGGCAGGCGCGTCCCTCGGGTATTTTATCGTACTAGAGGCAGGCAGGGTCCTTGGGGAGGGGGTGGAATTATTATGCCCCTTACACCAGTGACCACAGGCTAAACAAAGGGCAGAGGCTTAAACTCAGGGCTGCTGAAGCCAAGGCCGTTGCTACTCTCCCTATCCTGAAGGCATGGGGCCCAGGGCTGGCAGGGGCCACATTTCTTCCTGAATCACGCCTGTGGGATAAGAGGACACTGACAGTCCCTGCGAAATGCAAATATCCCTCTGTGGCTATCAGCTCTTCTGTCTAATGAAAACACCTCTGTTCAGATTGGTGGTTCCTCTAGCTGAGCTGAGGCTAGAAAGGGGGTGTTTTTATGGGATGCAGTTGGGGACAGAGCAGCAGGGTTTGGAACACTGAGCAGGAACAAAAAGATCCCCATAGCTGTGTGGACAAAGGAATCCCAGAATGTCTAAGATGGGCAAGTCCTAGAGATGACTGAATCTAATCCTCAGATTTACTGATGGGGAAACTAAGGCACAGATGGAGAGGGTCTTTCCCAGGGTGAGCACGGGGTCTGTGAGAGCTCAGGAAGGCTCCCTGGAAGAGGAGGTCACCCAGGATTTGATGGAAGATGAGCAGGATTTTGCTGGAAGATGAGCAGGACTAACATGCAGAGGACAGAAGAGAGTGTTGAGGGAGAATCCAGGCAAAGGCCAAAGGCCCAGCCTGGGTAGCGGGAGAGCAGATGGCAGGGGAGGGCTGGAGGAAGGGAGGCTGGGCAGAGGCTGGGCAGCAGCTGGGGAGAGGTCCAGGCCTCAGCAGGGACCGTGCAGGGGCGGGAAGGAGGGGAGCTCCTGGAGAGGGTCAGCGACCTGCATGTGGGCTGCAAGCAGTTCCTGTGGGAGGCAGGAGAACAGTGGGAAGAATACATGCCCCAGAGCCAGGCAGAGCTGGGTTCAAGCCCCAGCTTAGCCACTTATAGTCTGTGTGACTAAATAAAAGTCACTTAACCTTTCCGGACTTTGTTTAGCCACTCAACATTCATGAGTCCCCCTCTGCCTTACCCTAAAGGTCTACAGTTGACCACTCGGCCCTCAGTTGTAGGAAGGGGACAGAGTTTCTTTTTTATTTCTAGATCCCTAACATGCAGTGTCTGAAAACCTGGCCTCCAACATCAGAACCAGACCAGGCCTGAGAGGGTGCCCGGGACAGGGAGTTAGAGAGGGCAGGGCCATGGGCCCGGGGAAGGGCCTCTGGGATGCCTGGCTCCCAGGGCACAGGGTGGCACAGGTCATGGGGTGTGAGTTTCAGGGGTGCAGGCCTCTGGAAGAAACATGACAAAAGGGCTGAGATTTGGAATATCGGCTGCTGGCTAGGCCTCAGTTTCCCCAGGTTAGATTTGAGGAGGGCTGCAAGGTGTCTGCCCCAGCTAGGGCGCCAGCCTCTACAGAGATACCACCTGTGCACATGATATTCAACCCTCTGGACTCCATATCCCCTAACCCAATACATCTCACATTCCCTCTCCTCCAGGAAGCCTTCTTTGATGTCCAGGCTGGGTCGGGACCCCTCTCGGCTCCTCTTGCAGTGGGCTTCCCTCTGTCACAACCTGAGCACTTGAGGTGCCCCCACCCTCCAGCGCCTGCCAGAGCCAGGCAGAGCTACAGCTGACCTGCAGCCTCATGCAATGGGTGCAAGAAGTGTTTGTGGTTGTAAACTACTGAGAAATTGGGGTTGTTTGTTACTGCAGCAAAAGCTGACTGATACAGATGCGTGCAAGGCCCCACCCAGGGGAACAGCATGCTAAGGATGCCAGGTGGGTGGTGCTGGGGGTGGGGGCTCCTCTCCAGTAATGTGGGGGCAGCTGGGAGAGAGACCTGGCAGCCTGAGGGAGGAGGGAGGAGGGGAGCCGGCCTGGCACAGAGAGATGCTGGGTAAGTATAATTGGAGATCACTGGCCAACCCCGTGAGCTGCCTGGTGCCCTCCCCATTGCACAGAAGGCAAGACTGAGCCTCAGACCAGTGAGGGACATGCTCAGGTTCACCCAGCCAGGGAGCTGTACGCTTCTCTGACACACACACACAGCCGCTCATGGGTCGGGGAGGCCCTCTCTTTGCCCTGAGGTCCTCCGTGGGCTTCCCCCAGCCCTCTGTGTTCTAGAATCCTCCTCTCCCTCCCCCATCCCCATCTGCCTCGGCCCAGCCTCTCACTCCTTCCTGTCTCCCTGGCCTGACCCGGTTCCATCTTTATTCCGCCGACCCCCTCAATCTGGCCTCCAGATGGGAGCCTGGGCCTCCTCGCAGAGCCTGCCGCCCTGGCCTGTGGGGACGGAGCCCCAAACCACCCCTCCCTCTGCTGGAGACAGGAACGTGGGCTGCGGAGGAAGTAAATGCTGGCTGGGCACCAACTATGTGCCAGACACGTTCCCAGACACCCGCTCTCTGGTTCAATATTCTTTTAACCCCGAGAACACTAGTTTTGTGGAATGCTATTAGGGGCTCCCTAATAAAAGAGTTCCATGGCCAAACACCTCTGGGAAACACTGGCTTAAACAGATCCTTTATCATGGGATTCCTCGCAGCCTTTAATATGTTCTTGTGCCTCGTGAATTACCAAAGAGAATTTCCCAACATATTTGATTGCAGAACTTTCTATTACAGTATGTCAGGGCCAGCCTTCTCCAGAACGGTCTTTGGGAAACGCTGCTTGCCTGAACCCCCACCAGCCCCGCCTGGCTCACAGGTCTGCGGTCTCCACGGCTCCCCTTTTCCTGTCCTGAGCCGGCTGCAGCAGCCACGACTGGGCGAGCTGTAGGGACCCCAGCCCTGGCTCTGAATATGGGACCAGGGGGTCCCCAGGAGGAGATGGGAGGAGCTGGGGCCCGGGAGGAGGGCTGGAGTGGGTCGCGGGCCACACGAGCACGCTTACTCTACTGAATGCAGGCAGACCACACCCTCCTTCAGCTCTGTGTGGACTCCATGTGGACCCCGTGTGGTTCTGGGCTGGCTGCTGCCCCTACCTCCCCTGTGCCATTCAGGTCCTCTTTCTTTTTTTTAATTTTTTGAGACAGTCTGGCTCTGTTGCCCCGGCTACAGTACAGTGGTGTCATCATAGCTCACTGCAACCTCCAACTCCTGAGCTCAAGTGATCCTCCTGCCTCAGCCTCCCAGAGTGCTAGGATTACAGGTGTGAGCCACCGTGCTGGGCCCTTAAGTCCTCTCTCGTCCAGTGAGCAGGCTCTATGACATTCATCCTTCATCTATTCATTTGACATTTACTGAGCACCTAGTTCATGCTGGGCAACCTCTTCCCTATTCCCCGTCTCTCAGTAGAGTCATTGTCGCTTCTCCTCCATCTCTCCCACTAGGGGCAGGGTGGGGTGGGGGCTCCTACCAGCATCCATTCCCCAGGGTCCCCTGCCAGGGAGAGGTGCAGAACAGGCACTCCCAGAAGCTCTGTGGGGGCTCTTGCACCCTGGCATCTGCACTCAGCATTCCTGGGGCCACCTCTCTCTACTGGGCAGGGACTCCATTCCCCTAATGCCAACTGGGTCCCGACTGTGTGCCTGACCCTGAGCTGGGGAGCAGTCTGTGCAACATAGCTGGCCCTCTCCTTCCGGCATGGCAGCAGGCCCTTACCTGTCTTGCGTCCCGTGGGAGCCCACCTTCTCGTTCTTCAGGCAGAAGTCAGGTGAACTCTGTAGGTAGACGAGTTCCGAGTCCTTTACAGGCCGGATATCCAGATCCTTAGGCACCAGGTGCTTGCGGGTGCCCATGGGTCGGTGCACTACCTTGGTGGCCGACAGGTAGCGGGTCTTGAGGTCAGCAGCTATGTCCCGCAGCTCCTGCAGCCCTTTCCAGCAGGTGCGGATGGAGCAGGAGCCAGACACCCCATGGCACTTGCACTTCATTTCCAAAGAGGCGCGCAGAGCCTGCGGACAGGGGAGGGCGTCGGGCTGGGCGGCTGGAGCGCCCTCCCTGGCCTGCCCAGGCACCCTGACCCTACCCTCTGCATGGCTGGGCACTCTCGGGGAGTCATCACCTACTTAAGCCTCAAGTGATGGAGCTTTTTGCTCTAAAGCTTGGAGGTGTTGTGGGCCTTCCTCCAACCTAGGGGGCAGCTGAGGGGCAGGAAGAGAGACATTTCTAGGGATAAGAGATGCCATTATTGAGCACCTACTATATGCCAAGTGCTCTAACACATAATGTGCATTAATCATCACAACAGCCCTTCAAGGAAGGTATCCTTATCTTCCCCATTTTACAAAGAGGAAACAAAGGCTCAGAGAGGCTAAGTCTCATGCCCAAGATGGCACAGCTAGAAAATCATGGAGGTGGATTTGAACC
The DNA here is from genome assembly GCA_963575035.1 of Avahi laniger. NCBI lineage: Eukaryota > Metazoa > Chordata > Mammalia > Primates > Indriidae > Avahi > Avahi laniger. The sequence continues at coordinate 78,324 of CAUYSK010001776.1, forward strand.
CAGGTCTGCAGGGGATTCCAAAAGTGGTGGCTTTTAGCTGTTCCATGCTTTTCTTTCACATAAAACTGCTTCTCACTAATGCTTGCTGGAAAAACGGGAGGGAAAGAAGAGAAGGAAAGAAGGGAGTGGGGCAGGAATGGGGAGGGAGGAAGAGGCAGGGGGAATGCATGCCTCCGCCACCCCCCCACTGCCAGTGCTCCTGCCAGGCGACCCTCAGCAGGCCATGACACCACTCAGGGCCTCTGTGTTCTTTTGCGCAAAGCGGGCGCACAGCTCCTGCCTTGCAGAGTGCTGTGAGGATTAAATGAGATGACATGCGTGAAGGGGTTTTGTGAACTATGAAAGCTAAATCAATTTTGGTTTTAAAAAATTGGTTTAAGTAATAACTAAGGTGGACAGTGGGGAGGTTTGGGCTTGGGGGTATGGGTAGACTCTAGCCTCAGCTTCAGAAAGGACTTAGGCCCACCAGCTTCCCTGGGCCTCAGTTTCCCCATCTGAACCTGAGGGGCAGGAGTTAGATGCCTTCTAAGGGCCTTACAGTTTTGCCTTTTAAAACATTCCTTTCCACTCAGGATCCCCCTGCCCAGGCCTGCCCTCCCACCTGCCCTATACAGGGAGCTGCAAGGGTCATGGTTCACCTGGGCCCTGCCCCCACCCCCACATCAGAGTCATGGGGAAACTGAGGCACAGTTGGCAGGAACTTGCCCCAGATCACTTAGACAGTAGCTGCTCAAGGTCCCAGGGCTCCTTCCCCCTCACCAGCGGCAGAAAGTGGGGACCGAGGGAGTCTGTTTGGGTATAAAACCCAGAATTTGCTGAGTGAAGTCTGTGGAGGGCCCAGAGTGAAGTAAACAGGACCACAGGGCATCGAGGCACTTGGGGTCCTCAGGGAAAGGAAAACCAGGTTCAGTCCCTCAGCGTAGGTGAGGAAAGGGGCCTAGGGCTTCCCGAGGCCCACTGAGTCCGAAACATGTGGTCGTGACCTCATTTAATCCCCACACAGCCCTGCAGCTTGGGGGATATTGTACCCCTTTTGTACATGGCCCCAGGGACCCGCCTGATGTGCACTGCAGCTGAGGACCCGCTTTGGACTGCTGTGGGGGAGGGGCGGCGACCTCCAGCGACCTCCGCTGGTCGCGCCCTGGTGGTGGGCCTGGGGCGGGGTTTCCGTGAACAGGGGCAGGTGGCAGGCTGAGAGACAGAAGTCCTGAGTCCCTGGCCAGGCTCTCCTACAAACCCACAGAGTGATTCGGCCTCAGTTTCCCTAACTGTCCAAGGATGCCCTGGACATCCTAGAATCCTCACGTGAGGGAGACCAGCAAGAGAAGGTGAGGACATGGAAACCTCTGGACTTGGACTCCCACAGACCTGGGCTCCATCATGCCCTGTGGCCGAGCCACTTCCGGTCTTCCGGCCTCCCCTGGTGCCTCTGTAAAACGTGGCTAACAGGTGGGGGCAGGGGTCGGTGAGACGCCGTCTGTACACGCGGCTCTGGCCGAGCAGCCAGCCCTGCCCCTCATGGGCCCTCCCCCCATCTGTGGACACGGGACAATAGCACCTGCCCCAGAGCTGTTCCCTGGACCACAGGAGAGAAAATGGGTCGAGTACCAAGCACAGTGCAACATGGATTCGTATAAAGTGTTGCGATTTTTTAATTTTCAAAGAAAAAAAGGTCTGTTCATTCACTCAGCATTCATTCATCCAGCCTGTGCAATGAGGTGAGGAATTAATGAGAAACTGATGATAATAAATGTTGGAGGGAAACTGTGTTCTGGAGGTTGGGGCGGGTTTGGGCGGGAGTCCCTGATAATCCAAGGAGATGGCTCCTTAGTATGAGGCTCTGTTGCCCACAGCCCTCTCCATATGCCGGGAGCACAGCCAGAAGAACATGGCAGACAAGGACTTAGCACTAGATCACCCCCCCATTTCACAAATGGGAACAACTGAGGCCAGAGAGGAAGTGACTTGCCCAGTGTCACTAAGCCAGAGCCAAGGCCAGCACTCAGAGCTCCTGACTCCTAGTTCAGGCTCCTTCCACTTGGACAACCCAAATCCCAGTGGATCCCCTGGAGGAGGAGGAGCCCAGAGAGCCCCAAGCGGCTGGAGAGGGAAGAGCTGAGGAAGGTGGAAGCCATCAGGTGTGGATCGATCAGGGCCCATCCCCACACCCCCCTCCACTGGGGCACATTGGGTGGCCCTTTTCTGGCCGACGGCACAAGCACAACTATCTGGGGGGTGGGTGGGGTGGGTGGTTACCTGTCTCCCCACTTCACTGTTGTGTAGACGCATCAGTTTATTGGCTTGGGATCCTGTTTTTTTCACCTTCATAGGAGCATCGGAAAACTTGGCCCCCATGAGGAGCCCGTAGCTGAGGTTGTCCGCACATCCTCCCCAGCGGTTCCCGGGCCCGGGTGGCTCACCTGGGACGGGGCCGCAGGAGCAGCCGGGCAGGTCGCCGGAGGTGCAAGCCCGGGCGATGGCGTGGCTGATGGCAGCGGCCGACAGCGCATACACGAAGGCCGACTCCCGGGTCCCTGGGGGCAGGAGGGGTGGGTCAGCTAGGCAGGCATCCAAGGACAGGACCCTGCCAGGTCTGAGGCCCTCCTCCGTCATCCCCACCCTCTGTAACCAGGGTGGTACTGGCAGAGGACAGCACTAGGGCCATCAGGCTGTCACCCCTTCTCCCTCAATTCCCCCCAAATACACCAGCTGGGTGCCACTCACTCGAGACCCACACACCCACAGGCACGCCCTCTCCCCTGAGGCTTTGACCCTGCTCTTCCTACATTTGGGCTTGGGGCTGTTCTACAGAACAAAGGCCCAGGCCCTGAGCTCCTGACGGGCCACATGAGTGTCCAAGGAGCCCACTGTGTCCCACAAAAAGATATGCTCAAGTTCTGACCCTGTACCTGTGAGCATGACCATGTTTAGAAATAGGGTCTTTGCGGATGTAATGGAGCTGAGAAGAGGTCACACTGGGTCGGGGTGGGCCCTAAGCCAGTGGCTGGTGTCCTCGTAAGAGGGAATTCTGGATACACAGACACACAGAGGGGGAGAACACCGTGTGACCACGGAGGCAGAGACTGAGCACGCAGCTGCAAGCCAAGGAACACCAAGGATTGCTGCAGCCACCAGGAGCTGGGCACAGGCGAGAAGCCTCCTTCCCTAGCACCTTCAGAGGGAGCCTGGCCCTGTCCACACCTTGATTTTGGACTTTCAGCCTCCAGAACTGAAGACAATACATTTCTGTTGTTTGAAGCCAGCCAGTTTGTGGTACACGGTGACAACAGCCCTAGGAAACTAATACGGAACCCACGTGCCCCGTGTGTGGGGGGTCCCGGCCTTGGGTCTGAGCCCTGGCTCCATCTCTCAACCAGCAAGTCACTTTCCCGTCTCCAGCCTCAGTTTCCTTACATGTAGAGCATGGGTGACAATACCTACCTCACAGGCTGGCTCTGGAGTTCAGGTAATTCAGGAAGGAAGGAGATAGGGGTGTCAAGTGCTGCACAAACATTAGCTGTTACGTTTAGGGCCCATGAGAGAAATTACTACCATGCAGGGGAGAGATGAGACCCATTAGTGTGTTTCCACCAGGCTAAATCATCTGTGTTGCAAACAGGTCCCCCCAAACCCACCCCACAAGCCACTTCCTCCAGGAAGTCTTTCCACAGGAGATGTTTTGCTATCTCTACCTCACTTTGTGCAGCATGCAGCAATTTCAGCAGCCTGGGCTGGTATTACCTGTGGTACACCTGTCTGCCCCTAAGGGTGGGCTCTGGCATTCTCCTTCATATACTCCCCTCCGAAGAGCCTCCCTGACACGTGGCCTCACATACAGCAGGGATTGGTCGTTCCTTCACTCATGCATTAGGGAGCACGTGTGTTTGCAATGTCATTCGGACTCCCCGGCGCTGACACGGTCACTCACCTACATGTTTACTCATTCGTTCATGCGTGCCAGAATACCCATATCTATGATTAATTCATCCACCATGCGCCTGTCCATCCCTCCCTCTGTGCATCTGTGTATCCACCCATCATCCGTCTATTCACTTGTCCACCCGCGAATCCATAATCCACCCATCCATGAATTCGTTCACCTATCTAAACACACGCGGACGTATGCCTGAGTTCACCCACCCTCACCCGTGTGCATTCGGCAGCCCCCAGTAGCCCCCAGTAGCCCCCAGCAGCCCCCAGCAGCCTCCAGCAGCCCCGCTAGCTCCCTACCTCTCTCCAGGTCAAGCAGGTAGTTGGGGGCGAGCTCGATGGAGGAGCAGTTCCAGCGCATGTCGGCGAAGGCCCTGCGGCAGGCCTTGGTCACCTCGCGGGCGGCGTGCACGATGGTGTGCATGAGCTCCAGGTTGCTGCGGCACAGCTGCACCTGCGCAGACACCAGGCCCTCCAGCTGCTTGCAGTGTTGCGTCTGGTTCAGCGCCAGGGCTGCCGGAGTCTTGGACAGTGCCCTGCACACCGCCGAACGGCAACAAGGGGTGGAAGCAAAGACAGGGCTGTGAGGGGCCGCGCCACCTCCACCCGCGCTACTGGCCCCAGCCTGCCCCTCAGTGGTCTCTGGAAGAAGCCAGGAAACCAGGAGCCAAAGTGCCACGTGGCAGAGCAGTGTATCTCCCTCCCGTCCCTGTGTGAGCTTGGGCACATCACTGTCCCTCTCTGGGCCTCAGGCCCCTTTCATAACGTAGGACCACATTCCCCGTCTTACCTAAGCTTTATTATGATTAAACTAACAAAAACCAGTTTTCCAGTTCAAAAAGCACACACATCCATTGCCCTGTTTAGTTCTCGCACAGCTGTGAATTATTAGTCTTTACTCAACATCCATTCAACACTGCGCAGCGATGCGCCAGGAACCATGCTAACTGCTAGATTACTGTAATCACAATAATTATGCACACTATTAATTGCGTCCTTACCATATACGCAACATGAGTTAGGAGTTTTCCATCATTGTTTCATCTAATTACTAAACCCATTTATTATGTTGTAAGGTCCCGTATCCATGCGAGGGATTGTTATTAAAGGCTTAAAGAGCCACTCAGTTTTGTGATGACCTGGAACTTGGAAAATTTAGTATCTAATCCAGATTTGGCCATTAAGTTGCTATGTGACCTTAGATAAATCACTGCTCCTCTCTGGGTCTCAGCATGTATATCTGTAAACTGTATTTTCCAGAATGGGTTCCAGCGAGATACTCTGAAAAAAGGGATCCATTTGGGGAACACAATGTACCATGTCCCCCCTTGGAGAGTCTTCATGCACATTAACATTTTAAAGGTCCTGAGAAGTCCTGCAGCAAAGTAACAGGCTTGGTTTTGTTTAACTCAGAGAGTCTGTTGAGCACACTGAGCACAAAGCCTTTCGCTTGAGGAATGTCAGCCAAGGGGGTCTCTATGACCCGTGATGATGTTATAGCACCTAAGAGCTCCCCAGATCCTGGCTCTGGGTACTGGGATTCTAAGACTCTAGGGCCAGGTCCATCCTAGAACCGCTCGCTACTCTCTCAGGCCTTCTCTGAGGAGCAGGCTGCACCAGGCAGCACTTCCCCCAAGTGCAGCTAGAGGGACTTCACAGCCCTAAAGGACTCCACATCAACCTGCCCCCAGCACTGCCCACACACAGCAGGGGGTGTCTGGAACCAGAGCCAGCTGGCCCTCAGCAACCCAGCAGAGATTCTGCAGAGACGAGGGGGCAAGAAAAAGCCAATCTACAGCCACGAGTGCTGAGTGCCCCACTGCTGCGGCCTCAGTGGTCCTCACCCAGGGCTGAGGCTGACACCTGGTGAGGCTGGGACCCAGAACCTCTGGTCTGAGTCCTGAGGGAGGCAGCCAGGTGCTCAGGGAATGGCACGGGCCTGGGTAGACTCCGGGCTCCATCATTCCCCTTGTGACCTTGAGCAGATCACTTAACCCCTCCTCTCCCACCACCCTCCCAGCATTATCTGAGGGATTAAATCAGACACTGCGTGTCCGAACACGCATCACATGTTCTGCCCAGGGCTGAGTGCTGTGGTCAGGGTTCAATGATGGGAGCTACTACAATTACTGCCTTGGTGGTCTCTTCCCACCTGCGGGCAGCCCCCCTGCGCCCACCCAGTCAAGGCCAAGGGCCGCTACCTGACATTCAGGGCTCCTCGAAGCCTGGCCCCCCAGCCTTCCCCAGCCTCCTGTCCTCAACCTAATATCTGTCCACACCAGTCTCCTGACTTCTCCAGCAGGAACTGTCTTACCACCATGCCTTTGCCCAAGCTTTTCCTGATGCCAGGAGTGCCTTTCCCCCTGCTCCTGTACTTGAATGAATAAATGAACTTCATCTACTTGTGGAAGAAATATTTACTAAGCACCAACTCTTCTCAGACTCTTTTGGTAACGAACATGACATAGATCCTTTCCTCAAGGTGTCCCTAGTCTAATGCCTGGACAAAACTATTAACAGCTGTAAGTCAATGACCCAGCTGTTCTGCCTCCTGGGCTTGTCCAGGGAAGAGCACAAGCTTTGAGTACCAGCTGTGTGACCTAGGTAAGTTACCCAACCTCTCCGGGCCTTGTGGTTCTCATCTGCTATAAAGAAATGATGAGTACTCCTTCAAAAGGCTATGGTAAGACTTAAATAACAACATTTGTGCAAAGTATTTGGAGCTTTCATAGACGAAGTCCCCCTACTCGTGGCCAGGTGAATCTTGGACCAGAAGGAGTAAGAAGACGTGGACTCGAACTCCAGCTTTGCCCTCTAGGTGCTGTGCAAACTTGGGCAAATTGCTGCCCCTGTGTGGGCACCAGCTACGAAATGGGGACCCTGGGGTCTTGCAAGGGCTGGGTACTATGTGCCTCATTAAGTCCTCAGTAGTTGGTTCACTTCCTCCTGCCTCTCATTCTCTGCCATGCCCCACCCACCCTATAACCCTCGAAGATAGAAACCTTCCCAGAGACGCAGGAAGAGGCCGAGGGATGGCGAGCATGGCCTGGGGTCTGCAGTTAGGGCAGCACAGCCCATCCCGTCTGCGTTTGCTGTGGGTGTCCCGGGCAGTCTCCCCTCACTGTGACCCCTGGCCCAGCATGCCCCCCAAAAACTATGAGCAGGGTTTGGCGTGTCTGGATGCCAGGGCCCGGCCCAGGGCACACCGCATGGCAGCCCTCAGACGTGGTCCCTGACCCAAATGGAACTAGTCTGGGCCTCCCTGGCCTTCCCTCCTGGGAACCTGTTGCCCGATTCCCTGCAGCCCTTGCTGGGTGGGCTTTGACCACACAAAGGAAGTGTCATCACCTCGGCATGTTTCTTGGCTGTTAACAGCCCTCCACCCCCAGCCAGCAAACACTGCTCACACATGCGGTGCTGTTGCAAGGTAACAGCCCCGGTGTGGACACAGCACTTTCCAGTTTATAGAGCCTCTCGTTTCACACTGCGGAGGGTGGTCTAGACGAGATTATTATCCCTGCTTTGGACCAGTGAGGATGTGGAGGCAGGGCCAGGGGCTGTGCCCGCCGCATCCTCTTCCCTGCTGGGCTGTCAGTCCCTGCATGCAGCGTGGCCTCCCCATTCTGGGTCCCCTGTCTGCTCTGTTCTGGGCAGTCCACTCAGCCTGTCCTGAGCCCTCTCTGCTCTTCAGCCTCCCAACTTTCTTCCCTTTCCCTCTGAGCATTTGAAAGTGGGAAGGGTTACATGAACGACAGCAAATCAAACATCAGACCAGCGCAGGCGCAGTGGTGTCCAAGCCGCGTGGGCTGCCTCCCTGTCTCCCCGGGGCTCCTGCTCAAGCCAAGAATGGGATGGAGTAGGCCGAGCCTCCCACCGAGGGCTCAGGTCAGGCAGTCCCTGAGTGCTGGGTGCTGTGGCTCTCAGGGAGGGGAGCTCTGTGCTCCTGGTGCCAGGGCTCTCACTGGCTGGGACCGTAGGCCACTCCTGAGCCAGCCTCCCCAGCTGGCTGAGAGAGAAGGTGCTGTAAGGGCAGCTCCCAGATGAGGCTCCGACTCCCTGGGCGGCCAGCGGATAAGTAGGAAGCTGTTTCAGAGGCCCCTGGTGGGAGCAGGGCAGGGCAGAGCCCAGGGACCTGCCGCAGAGGCAGAGGGGCCAGGCCCGCGGGAGCAGCCAGCCCCGGCGCTGGGGAGGCCGGCCCACGGGTGCAGGCGGAGAGTAGGAGGTGGGAGGCAGCAGATTCCACTCCCGAGGAGGCCATGCGGTCATCTGGTAATTAGTGGTAATGACCGTTTCTAACTAAATCCCCCTTGGGGAGGTAATCAAGGATTAGGGCGGGAGGCGGGGGAATTACCCGTGTGGACATCTCAGCTTGCCTCACTCCGGCAGACCCCTAATTGGAAACATTTCAGTTTATCTGGGATGGGGGCTGGGGGAGAGGGTGGAGGAAAGGACAGGAGGGAACACAGAGTTCACAGGCAAGGCCCGTGCCCAGGGCTCTGGGGGCGGCGAGATTCTCTCTCACTCAGAGGCTGGGGGCTTTCCTGGGGTGGGCTGGGACAGAGACCTGGGTTCAAGCTCTGGCTCAGCTGTTCCCTCACTGCGTGACTTTGGGCAGATCACTGCCCCTTGCCCTGCCTCAGTTTCCCCATCCATTCTTTCAATGTCCATAACCAGTGTAGGTTCCAATGGTGTGGACATTTTAGGGTAACACAAGCTGACAAATGACTTCACCTTCCCATGGCTGAAGGCACAGTCCTCCCTCGCACTTTACACTGCACCTGGCCATCTTCACGCCTGGGTGGTCCTCCCCGCCTAATGCCTCCAGGCAGGGCCTCCTCATCTCCTGCCTGGTGCACTAAAGGGCCTCCTCCCTGCCTTCCCTGCCCAGTGTATCACTGAGGTGTTTTCCTAGTGTTGCCAGGTGGCCCTACCCTCCGGCAGCTCAGGGTACCTGGCCCAGGTAAGGCCCCTTTTCAAGAAGGGCCTGCGCTACCCAGCATCCCCCTGCCTTTAGGCATAGGGTCAGGCATATGAGGAATTCCAGGCCAGGACCCAGCAGCCAGGCTTGGGCTCCTTCACATGACCTGGGCCGCAGGGCTGGCTCTGCAGTTCTGCAGCCCGGCTGCTCACGGCACTGAGTGGTGCTACCAGCCCTCTCGGTACCAGGTGAGTCTGGCAGAGCTGGGCTCAGAAGGTCCCCTGCACCAGCACCGCCCAGGATATAGCCTGGCACTGCACCCTTACACCAGGGGACAGGGGGGTAAGGTCAAAAGTCGGTGGTGGGGTAGATCTCACATCCATAGCTACACTTCCAGGGCGGAAAGGACCCTGATCAGGGCTGGAGGCCGGCACGGGGGCCCGCAAGGCTTGCCCTGGGAAGCCCTGTAGTGCTGTCTCTCTGGAGCCTGCAGACTCTAGGGTGGGAGAGCAATGGAGTCTGAGGGGACCTTATTTCCCGAGTCAGACTTTTGCCCCACCCCGTCCACGTCTTTTTGGGCTCTCCTGGGCCCCACAACATCCTGGTGCTCACGTGACAGGGAGGATGGAGCGGGAACCTGGCCTCTAGGCCACCCAGGCAAGCTCAGCCTCTCTCTGGGCTTTCATCCACCCCCCTGCGGCAGCTATGGGGAACTGTCCTCCATGATAAGTCATGACTCCTCAGTCAGGGCCCAGGTCTAGGAACCAGGTCCCCTCAGAACTGCCTCTTCCTCACCGGCCACCCCAGGCTGGGGGCTGCAACTGCCAGCCCAGGAAGGGAACCCCTGGGGTCCTGTGGTCTGAGAGGCCTCCTGTTCCCTCCTAGGCTTTGTCCCAGGACTCCAGAGACAAGAGGGACCATCAGGTTCCCTTGCCCCATAGATGGGGAAGCTGAGGCTGGTGAAGGGCCTACCTGGAAGTGACACCAGGTCCCCTTCACACCCAAGACCGCCCGGACCTCAGAGATGGAAGCCTGCCCACCTGGCCCCACCTCCCATCCCTCGATACCAGTCTACAAGATAAAGCCCCAACCGGCCTCGTCTGACACTTGTCAGTCAAAAAGCCGAAGGGCAGCTTCTGCAGCATCACCTACTCTCACCGTGCAAGTGGGGAAACTGAGGCCCAGAAGGGCAGGGCTTGCCCAGATCTGTACACAGCCAACCAGAGGCGGAGCTGAGCTAGAGCCCAGATCCCAGGCTAGGGCTGCTTCCACCCGCATTTTGGAGCTGAGGAAACTGAGGCTCAGAGAGGCTAAAGTGATGGATCAGCCTGAGGCTTGGCCCATGGCTCATGAACTGGCAGCGCTCAGGCTGGGACTCAGACTCCCAGTCCGGTGCTCCTTCTGCCCCACTTGGCAGCAGCTGTGTCCCTTCTAGACTCTCAGGACTCTTCCTTGAGAGGCCCCACCTATGGTGAGCAGCAGGCTTGGCTGTCCAGGGAGGAGGGTGGCTTCATGGGCCCTCCCAGCCAACCTGGGCCTTTCTTCTCACCCGGGAACCCCTGTGCTTCATAGCAGGCTGGGGCCACCCTTAGTCCCTTCCCTACAGGGGCAGCCAGGAAGGGGGTGGACGGCCCAGACCTGGGTTCCCCTAACACTTGCTGGGCTGGAAGTCTCCCAGTACCTGGTTGGGGTGGAGGCAAGGTAGGGGGTCTCCTGGTTATTTCTGGGCAGGTGCTTCCATGGACAGCCAGGCTCTGACCCCACTCCCCTGGCCTCCACCCCACTGGCTCAGCCTGAGCTCCAGGCACCCATCTGGTGGGCATTCCAGGTCCCTCAGCCACATCTGGTTTCATTCCTGTGTCAAATGCCCCTTTCATCTCCAGGTCACTTTTCAAAAGCCCAGGGCAGCATGGGCCCCTGGGACAACCCCAGGACAGCTGAGCCTCCTGGGTGAGGCCCCACCTCCCACCCCTCTGTACACTTCCCTGTTCCCAACTGTCCTATGGCTCCCTGGCAGTGCACCCAGTGCACCACAGGCCACAGAGCCAGATAGCCCAATTCAAATCCTGCCTCTCCTACATGCTAGCTGTGACACCCTGCTAGATAAAGAATCCCCCGCCTCCGTTTCCTCTTCTGAGTACGGGGGAACGGCAGAAGCCACCTCACAGGGTGGTTGGAAGATTTAAATGAAACAATATACAAAGAGCACTGAGAACAGTGCCTAGCATGTAGCAAGGCTGTGCGTGTGTGTGCATACGTGTGTATACACGTATATACTTATATGTACACATGGCCTGCTCATACACACACACACACACACACACACACACACACACACACACACACCCCTATGCACATAGCATTGTTATTCTTAAACTCCACCCCTTCTCCCACTTCCCAGTCTATCTTAAGCCCCAGCAAGAGTTTAACCATTATCTAGAGGTTTGGCCTCATGGAGCCTGTCTGCCTGGGATCTGATCCCACAGCCACCATTAACTAGCTGTGTGACCTTGGAGAAGCTGCTTAACCTCTCCATACTTCATTTTCCTCATTTGTAAAATGGCAGGGACAAGACTATCACTTCTCTCAAAGGAGTACGGTATTATCAAAATTAAAAGCTCTGAGAGCAGTGTTGGGAAATTTGGGAGGAGGCTCTTGCTGTCCTGGTGTCTCTGAGTGTGTCCACATGCACTGTCCTGCCTAGGATGCCCGCTCTGCATTGCACCTCTGCCCAGCAAAATCCCACCTGTCCTTCCAAGCCCAGCCCACATGCCTCCTTAGGTGGCACTGACCGCTCCTCCTCTGGACTCCCATGTTCCCTCTCCGAGGAGAGGGACCACGGTCCACTTTGCATTTTCTATGTGTCCGTCTCCCCCAGGAGCCTGGGAGCTTCTTTAAGGCAGATGCTGGGTCATGCCCATTTCTGTCGTGGCCTGGGCTCTGCAGTGGGGATAGAGGACATGGATGCTGGGCTGAGTCATCCACCCCACCGCATGCCAGCCTGGGGGATTGTGTGCATCATGCCCTTCTCAGAGCCTCAGTATTGCCACTGTAGAGCAGGGATGATAGCTGTGTCCTCCACAATGCTCTTATGAGCAGCAAATGTCACTGAGCCTAGTTCTTGGCCTCTGATGCTCCTTGTGCCCCCCAGAAAATCCTCTCCTTCTCTGCACCTTAGTTTTCTTATCTGTGGTGGATGAGGGGCTTGGACTCACTGATCAGAGGTCCCTGCCAGCTGGGACAGTGCCGGGTACCCAGCAGCGGAAGGAAGGTGGTTTCTTTCTCATAAAACTCATCAAGGACAGCTGGGAGAAGCTGGGGCCCCAGGGCTGGGCAACCACTGAGCCCAGGCTTCTCCTTGCAAACAAGAAATGCAGGAAGATGGGGTTCCCCTCTAGAATCATCAATTAATCGATAACTCAGCCCCAGAAGGGGCAGGGCCAGTGACCTCCAGACTGTTTGTTGGCAGTCCAGCCACTATCGTCTTGTCTTCTAGCTAATCCACAAACTCTCCTCAGGGCCCCTCCCCAGCCTCCATAATCTGTCCCCTGCTGTCTTATCTGCATGGTTCCCTGCCCCCACCCCAAACTCCAGACCTGTGTCCTGTCCTGGACTTTTCCACCCATATCTGGGCCTTTGCTCATGGAGTCCCCTCCACCCAAATGCTCTCCGCCCCACTGCCCCCACCAGCCAAACTCCCCACAGCTCTTCAGTCCCTAAGGCCACTGCCCCTGAAAAAGTTCCCCAGTGTCCCAAGTCTGTGCCCCCCACACCAGGTGGTCTGCCGTCCTCTGGGCCCCTCTAACACAGCACTGGTCTCTCCTGGGGCACTGGACACTTGTGGAGTTATTTACGGCCTGGGCTTATCTCTCCCAGCCCAGAGGGCAGCTCCTCCGGGAAGGGGCTGGCTTTTCCTCCTCTCCCCGCCTGCCCACAGCCGGCACAGAGTAGGCACCCCCTTCTGCTGAGCAAGGCGGCCTCTCTCTCCCACCTACCTCGCCGTTAATAATTTCTGTCTACAGGAACGCCCTGCACATGTGCACAGCATCTGACAGCTGGGGAGGCTCCTTTCACGGCCTCTTCTCATCTGACCTGAGCGCGCTGGAGAGTCACCCTCTTTGACAGAGGAGGACGCTGAGGCGCCAAAAGGTAGAGTGACACTTTCCCAAGGTCACCCAGGTGGAGGGGTCAGAACTGTCTTTGTGGACCTCCAGCTAGGGTCAAGGAGACTGACAATCTTGAGCTGCCCCTGTGCCAGGCCCCTTGGCAAGATGTCTGTTTCAATCTGCCCCGTGGAGGTCTCCCGCAACTCAGCGGCTTTTGCGCAACCGTCAGCTCAGGACCGGGCAAGTCCATCGCCCTCCACGCCCTGTCTCTCTTCCTCTTTGCAAGCCCAGGGGAAGTAAGGACATTTTACAGGGGGGCGAGGGGGAATGCGGTCTTGAGAAGAATGATTTGCCCATGATTGCCAAGCCAACTTGGGCTCCTGGGTCTTGGCGCGCTCGCCCTATCCAGGGGACCCCTTAACGCCCTCCGCCGCCCCAGCCGCCCGTCCCCGTCGGCGTGGACTCAGGGTCCCTACTTACAGCCACTTGATGCCATAGCACACGCCGGTCTGGAGAGCCAGGGCGAAGAGCAGCGCCTCGCAGACCTGCGGCCGCGCCCTCATCGTCGCGCGGCGGGCGCGCTCAGGGGTCGCGCCCAGGAGGAGCCGCGCCGAAGTCCAGCCGCCTGCACCGCCACCGCCGCTCGTCCTGCGCGCACGCCGCCTGCAGTCGGGGAGAGCGGAGGCGGCGGGTTAAAGCTGCGCGCCGGGCGGGGGAGGCGTTTTATTCAAATTACAAAGGAGGGGTCGGGCCCGAGGAGGCCGAGCGCGAGGCGGGCGTCCTCTCCCACCCGGCCCGGGGTTCGAGTTACGTGTGGCCGGAGCGCGGCAGAGGGCTTGTCCACCTAGTGCGGTCCCCCGGCCCGGCCGCGCCCTTGCACCACTCAGGCTGGGACCTGGGCAGCCGGAAGGAAGGGCAGGAGGCGACAGAGACCAGAGACACTAGGAGAGACAGGACAGAGAGACAGTGAGAGGGAGAGACATGCCCAAAGGACAAGGCTGAAAGCCACTGAGGCGGAGGACAGACAGAGGGACGGAAAGAAGAGGAACGAGGAATCCCGACGCAGGCGGCAGATTCCGGGCTAAGGAGCTGGGTTCTTATGCCCACATTATTATTAGTTATTATGGCCTTGGCAATTGTCCCCCTCCCACTGCGCCTCAGTTTACATCCTCTGTAAACTGGGGTGATTCGGGCATAATTCGCCTTTTATAAAGAACGTTCACGTAACATGATCGCATTTGCTCCCCCCAGCAACCCTGTGAGATGGGTACTATCACTGCCCCATCTCACAGATGAGAAAACTGAGGCCCAGAGATGTGAAGTGGGGTGGTCAGCTAGGTAGCAGCAGGTCCATGCCGGGTTTTCTACTCTCGTGTCTGTTGAGATCAAAGCCCCTGAGAAGACAGGAAATGGGGCTTGCTCTGGGCATAGGTTTCTCGGTCTTGGAAGGGGAGGATGAGACATGGGATGGCAGGTCTCTTTGTGCAGTGAGAGTCCCTCTTTAGCCGCCCCATTTAGGAGGGCCGGGGTGCAGGCAGAGCCGGGGCCGGGCAGCCGGGCCTGGGCGAAGCAGGCCAGCTCAGCTCGCGGGGCCGGCGCCGTGCTGCCTCCCTCCGCCAGGAGGCGCACTCGGGCCGCGGAGGAGCAGCTACCCCGCCCGCCGGCAGCCCGCAGAGCTGCTTTCTCCGGCTTTTTTTCTTCTTTTTTTCTCTTCATTCTCACCTCATTAACTCCCTTCCCAGCTTCTCCCAAATTTACCAACACCTGGCGTTCGCGCGGAGTCACACACAGCCCCAGCCCCTCTCCCCTCGGGAGCAGCACAGACAAAGGGATTCCTTTCCAAAGGGTTTCGGGAGTTGGAAAAAGGCGGCGCCTCCGTAGTTCGGGGCGCTGGAGCCGGAAAAGGGCATCCTCCTCTGGCCCTGTGAGCTTGGGCAAGCCCTCAACCATCCCCAGCCTCAGTTTCCCCTTCTGTAAAAACAAGGGGCTGGACTTCACGCATCCCTGCAGTCTTTCCAGCCTCCCGGTAGTCTGCGGGTCCTCGAGCTCGCTCTGCCTAGGTTTCCACTATTACGTATACTTGCGTAGTATGTGCTCGTACGTGTGTGCCTCAACACACACCCTGGAAACCCCACTGTTTTTTGGAGGCTTCTGGCATAACTTAGAGAAAGGCACAGAGAAAAATCCTGAATTGCATTTTTTTCCTACTCCACAGAGTCCCCCCGCTCGGCGCCCAGCACTTGGGATGCCTGCGACAAACGTGCCAAGTCTAGGCTGGGGGGGTCTCAGCGGGGACTCGGTGTAACTGAGTCCCTTCCTTCCACTAGCCTGTATCCAAACCCTTTGTCTAACTGGTCCTGAAGTTTACTGCACTTCTCAGAACAAGAAAAATATCCGATCGATATGGTAGGGTGGGGGGAGGATCAAAACTCTAGTAACTGTCTTCGCCGTCCCCAGCAAAGTGTGGGCTCCCCAAGGCACCCAGCATGCCTGCGTGGGGAGGGTACAGGGGCTGCACCAGGAAGGAGGCGCGCTGACTCACACTGGGGGATCTGTGTCAGGCCCAACTTTCTCAGGGAGGGGAGGGGACGCCCGGGTCACCCAGCGGACCGGCACCCAGGCCCCAGCTACTCGGGACTCTTTCGGAGCAGTCCCAGTGGACACAGGCTTCTCCCTCCGCCGCGCCAGCTCGTCGCTGGGGGAGGCAGCGACTGGCCTGAGCCTCTGGGTCCTGACAGATTATTCCTGCCCTGTGTAAGAGCGTCCGGGACAGCCGCGCGGGCCGCTGGGTCACCCTCAGCCTGCGCCGCACGGGTCAGGGCGCCCTCGCCTCCCCGAGTCCCCGGCCCGCCAGGGGGCGCTAAGCCGGGGTTCGAGTTGCGATCTGCGGCAGCCTCCGCGCCGTGTTCCGAACCGCTGTTCCCGTCTGCAGTTGGACTGAGGTGCAGAGTGCCCTCTCTGTCCCGGTCGTTCTATAGGACGTCCACTTGCTGTGGTCAGTCCTGAATTGCCCGACCCCTTGCTTCAGGCCCAGCGCGGAGCCTACCCTGGGGGCGGGCGCGTAGTGGGCCGCGTCAAAGCGCAGTGTCTTTGGAGAGATAGGGTCCCTTCTTCCCCCAGCTGGGAAGTAGGTCCGAGCCACCCCGCCTAAAGCGGGCCGGGGCAGGGGGCCGCCCTGGGCTGTGCACACTCGGGACGCCGCGAGCGCAGCTGCCCTGCGCCGCCAACAGGTGGTCATAAGATTTGGGCTGTGGAGGTCTCTGGAAGCCTCGCTTTTGAGGCGGCCTCCCCTCTGAGCCAAGCCGGCGGGGACTTGCAAGGCTCCCCTACCCTAACGCTCCCGTGCTGGGCCGGGAGTGGGCTCGGCGCGCCGGGGCAGAGTGTCCACGTCGCGCGTCAGGTCGGCGCCGGCCGGTCCCGAAGCCTCCTGCAGCGCCGCTCTCAGAGCGGACCTCGCGAGCTGCGGACGCCGAGCGACTGCTTCAAGGTTACCTGTGAGGCGGGGCGAGGCCGGGCCCGCCACCTGGCTTTGACCTCAGCCCCGAGTCTTTCGAGATGCGTCTGCTCAGCTGCGGACGCTGCGCCAGGTCACCCGGGAGACCAATTGTTTTGGAAGTGGGAAGGGTAGGTGGGGGAACTCGGATCTCTCCCGCTATACCCCTGGAGCCCGACTCCGCGCGCCCAAGGTCCGTGAGGGACACGGAGGCACCTCGGGGTTGGGGTTGGGAGGCGTGGGGCTCGCGCGCGAGCTCAGCCAGATGTTCAGGGCGGTTCCAGATGTGCCGCGGGGCCGGGGACAAGTCTCCTCTCCTCCCCAGCCCCCAGCCTGGAGCTCAGGTCTGTAAACAAACTCGGTTCTCCCCCTTCCCCTGCCGCTTTGGGGAGCTGTTCTCAAAGCAGGGCGTCCGCCCCTCGCCTCCCAATTTGGTAGAAGCTGCCGAATTTCTCTGCCTTTTGCCACCCTTTCCCGCCCCACCACACACACACCCTCTGTGGCGGGATCCAAGTCCCCCACCCCCGGGATGGCTCGGGCATGACCTCATCCACGGGCCGACTGGGAGGAAGGGGGTCTACTGCGGAGTGGGGCCAGGGCCGGGAAAGCTCGGGAGGGCTGCAGGAACTGCACAGCCCCCCCCACCCCGGGTCTCCCTAAAGCCCGAATGCCCCTAAAGCCGGTGTCCCCCGGCCCTTACGGCTGCGCTCCGCAGGGGGCATTCCTTGGAGTGCTGCGGAGGAGAGGTATGGAGGAGGGCTTGGTTTGCTTACCCGGGAGTGGGTGCCCAAGGGGGTCGCGGCGAGTGCGAGAAGCGCCGTCCTCCTTGGACTCGGGCGCCCCCCGCCCTGGCGGGTCCCCGCTGAGCTTCTGCGCGCTGCCCACCACCACTGCTCACCTCTCGGGGTGCTCGCCCGCGCGCCCTGCGTGCCCCGCTGCCCCGGCCGGCCCAGCGAGCGGCGAGTGCGGTTCCGCCGGGCCCGAGCGCACTCCGGCAGGGCGAGCGGCGAGGGCGCCCTCCTCGTGAAGCGGCGCAGCAAGAAGGCCGGGGATCCTGGCGGCTGGCTCCGGTCCGGCGCGGACTCTGGCGCGGACTCAGGCTGCTCTCGGCTGCGCTCAGCTCCCGGGGCCTGCGCTTGCCGGTTCGCCAGAGCTCTACCCCTGCCCGGCGCGATCTGCTACGCGGGCCGCCCAAACTGCTTTATAAGGCGCGGGCAGCCGCTTTGATCCGCCCACGTCAGCGCGCCGAAACCCCACCGGGTGGCTCAGGCCGCACGCGGGGGGCGGGGGCGGGGTCCCTGCGGACGCCACTGACCCGCTGCGCCCGCGTCCGCGGCTCCAGAGAACTTCGCACTCTGTTGAGTTACAAAGGGGGGACATGCTCCCTACGGCTGCTGTTTACTAAGCGTGTCTGCTGGGTGCCTCCTGAGTGCCTGTGGCGCCGGCTTAGGCCCACCTCGAATCCTCGCAGCAGCCGGGCGAGGAACCTCGATTCGCCAGCGGGAAGTCCTCCCGCGTGATCTGTCTGGAGCCCGGGCGTCGCTAGGTGTTCGTCTCGCAGCTTTGTTACTTTGTTACTGTCGATGTCGCGAGTCCTGAGACTTGAGTTCATGTCCCAGTCTTAGTCCTTCGCCCTGCTCCTTTGAGGGCCATCTCTCCAGGCCTGTGTTTCCAGTGCCGGAAAAAGGATCGACGACCCTGCCCTCTCAGAGGAGAAAGGAGGCGCGAGGACTCCGTGCTGCAGAGCGCGCTGTAAACCTTAGGCGCTGAGCCAGGCGGGCGTCCTAGCAGCTGGGGTGACTGTCGGGGAGTCTTCTGGACACGGGGCTCGGGGCAGCAAAGGACTGGGTTTCGGAGGCCAAAGAGAACTAAAGAGGCACTTCCTGCGCTGTGTACCCCAGGCTGGGGCAGTGCTTCTGGGTCCACTTTCCCCCTTGCTTGGCCAGCCCCACTGCAGGCACCGCCCCCACCACCACTTAGATTTCAACCTGCCCATCAGGTGCTGTGGATTCATCGGCTTCTGCCTCCCCCTCCTTCTAGGGGCCCCAATCTCACATTAGTAGAAAGGGAAATGGAGACTTAATGAGGAGAAGGGGCTTGTCTTGGGTCTACCAAAATGCCTGATACATTTTTCCCCATTTTTGGTAGCTGCAAATGAAGTTGCACTCACAGACTGCCCTACACCTGGCCAGGTACCGCTGCATACAACACAAATGTCTGGGCCCAACACAAACGTCTGGGCAGCTCCTAGCTATACAAGTACTCCTACGCATGGACAGCCAGTCTCCCTGGCACACAGGGGTGGGACATACCACCCCATAAATAGTTACAAACACATTCAAGGGATACTTGAATACATCATCTGCCCACACACTGAGAGCACATAGGTGTGACATGGCTATACACATGTCATTAAGATGAGACTGAACACACAGACTACCCTCCACCAGTTCCTGCACAAACACACATGTGCGTCCATGCACACAGTGAGAATGCACACACAGCTCCCAAGCGTGCAACGCTAAACATACTCCTGCACACAGTCACAGTCATATCCTTTCAAACACTCACTGGGACACCCCCATCTCCTACCCCAGAGCACTGAGCCAATCCCATTATCAAGGCAGTGGGAAGACAGTGGGGCTTTGGGTGGGGCATTTAGGAAGGGGGCAAGGGCAAGGCCAGTCCACCTAAGAGGCTGGGGACAAAGGCCTCAGGGGCTCAAGGGTATCCTTAGCTCCCCTGCCCAATTCACTCTGGCCGCCACAGTCAGAGCCATTCCAGGTGGCATCTATCTGATTGGGATGACTCCCTCTGCTCATTTGAGAAGTTCAGCCAGTTGCCTCCAAATATTTGCATAAAAAGTCCTTCTGCCATTAATCGCCTTCAGACTCCCAGCTACAGTAGAAACAGAAAGCAATTTGGAGTCACATGGACTTGGGTTCCAATGCAGATTTTGCCCATTATTATTTTAACTGTGTGATCTCAAGCAAGTTACTTAAACTGCCCCAGACTTAGTTTTCTCACCCATAAAATGAGAATAATACAATCCCATGAAATCCTCTGCATTCTTCAAGATCAGGATTAGTATCCTCATTTCACAGATGTGGAAGCTGAAGCTCAAAAGGGAGCTGATACTTGAACCCAGATCTCTGTGCCTCAGAGTCCACTACAGCTGGCGACCCCCAATGAACAGAAGAAGTTCATGGGGAGTTGAGGAGAGCCAGGAGATCCCAGGACTCCTGAAGCCCAGTCCTGCCCCCTCCTGTCCCCTGCCAGCCACTTAGCTCTGTCCTGTGGGTCAAGACCCAGCCATTAGCTCGGGTTGGAAGCCAGCCCTGGGGTGTGAGAAAGTGGTGCCAAGAGCTTGGATTGAAAGTCAAGGGAGACCTGGGGGAAGGATCTGCCCCTTCCTACACCCTGTCTTCCCATTTATATAATAGGGAATACTCAAGGAAAAATTTTTTTTCATCTTTGGAAACAACTGACCTTCCCCCTTCCCTTCCCTTCCTCTTTCCCTCTGGCCGATCCTCCTCAAGGTCCTCTGTGTGTCAGGCCTGTGCTGGCCACCTGGGCTGCAGGCTCCTCTTCAGGCTCCAAGCAGGACAGGGTGGGCCGGCTCTTGGCTGCTGGTACTGTGGACATCAATGAATTTCCTTCCTTCTCAATCGCCCCAATGATTCTGGTTATCTGATCACCCAGATGTGCTGGGGGCTTCCTATCCGGCACACACCTTCCCACCCCACCCCTGCACACACCCTGCCCAGGGAGGCACCTGGCTGAAGGGACATGGGGTTAAGGGCAGCCACAGTTCTCTTCACCACGCTGACCTCTATTGACCCTTCCACCCCCCTCAGCTTCCTTCCCTTGGGGCTAAAGCCTTGGTGGAGATGGTGGGGCCAGTCAGCTGTTTCCAGGGACCCTGGATGGGGAGACCAAGAGAACTGGGCCCTGTCACTAGTTTGCTGTGCAACAGCAGGTAGTTATTTTGCTCTCTCTGAGCCCCAGTCGCCCATCTGTAAATGAGGAGGTTGAATGAGACATCCCCCAAGGGCTTTCCAGCTCTAGACCCCAGGTCTTGGGTCCTCTGACTCTCCCCTGTGCCATAGGATGAGTTGTGAATGTGAATGAAGGAAGCTCACAGATACTCTCTGGATCCCAGGCCACCTGGCAGGTGCTGGCTTCCCAGAATCACTTTTTGAGATCCCCCGTCCTGGCCCTCGACAAACCTGGGGGGAGGGCAGGGCAGGGGCCCTCACATTTCCCAAGTGGATGCAGAGACCAAAGGGTGCTATTGCCAGCACTGGGTGCTTTCAGAAAGGCCCTCCTGGGAAGCCCAGGAACAGGGGCTCCAAGCAGAATAGTCCAGCCCAGCTGTCTCCTGCCCTGGGCTTGGCGTGTCCCAAGAGGGCAGATCTTCCAGGCAAGGCAGGGATAGGGACCAAATAGCAGCAGGCCTGTCATCAGAGCACCTGGGCCTGGCTCTCAGATTCCCCTCCTCTGCTTACTCACTGAGGGAAGCCACTCAGCCTCTATGATCCTTGGTTTCATCATGTGCAAAATGGGAAAACCACCTCTCACCACTCCTCAAGGTTACTGGTAACCTCATAGGAAAGAGGTGATCTTGGTGGAGTGAGCACCTACTGTGTGCTGAGTGGTTTCCGTACCTGCGAGTGGGACGGGCCTTGCTCTGCAGGTGAGCACACTGGGCCCCAGGTGTCGTCGGGTGACTAAGGCAAGATCTCTCAGTGAGTGAGTGGGAGCCTCTGCCCACTGCCCATGAGGGGGCATGCTCTCCTCCCCCTCGGTTACCTCAGGGGAGGTATTGTTATTTTACAGAGTTCAGGGAGCAGGCCTGGGGGGCCAGGGCCAGTCAGGTTTCTTTCCTGGGTGCACATAACAAAATGCTACCTGTCATGTCTACTGAGGGCGTCACTTCTGAAAGGCTGCTTTCAGCTCTCGGTTGTTTAATCGTGGTGGTGGCTGCTCAGGAGACAATGTTTGTGTTTCTCAGGCCTCTCTCAGCTCCAGGAGAGAAACCCAACCCCAGCTAGCTTAAATACCAGGGAAACTGACTGGCTCACGCAGCTGCAGGAGGAATTGGGGTGGCTAGTGACCTAAGAGCTGCCCTCACCAGAGCTTGGGACTGGCGCTGGGGCTCCGGGCCCCCGGGATGATGTGCAGTCAGAAACTCATTTCTGCTTCTTGTTGCTCTCTTTGAGCTCATTTTGGCCTCATTGCTCGCCATTGAATGAGGCCTCCAGCAGCCCCGGTTAGGAATTCCAGTAAAATGAGACCTCTGTCTCCTTGGGCCTCCTTAGCAGTCCCAGGAAAGGGGGCTATTGGCCCTGCTTGAGTCACATGCCCTCCCTTTGATTGACAGCTGTTATTGCCATGGGAGGGGGCCCTGGGAATGGGCAGGGGACAGCGCCTGTCACCTGAAGAGGAGAAGGAGGAAGCAGGAGGCCAGTGGGGTGTTTGCACCTAGGTGGCAGTTCCTTCTGTGGCTGGGCTCCCGCTTCCCTGGTATGAGTACAAGTCAGTGTCTCTGCACCTGGGGGAAGAGGAGAGACATTGTCCAAGTTTTACCCCCCAACACATGCACAGGGCGAGAGACCCACCATGTCCAGTGCCCCCTTGTACACACAGAGAAACTGAGGCTGGGAGAAGGGAGCAATTTGTCACATATCACTCAGTAAATGGTGCAGGAGACAGAGAAGTCAGGTCTTCTGACGCCCAGCCCACAAGCCTTGCAGTCATCTGTCACCGGTTCTGAAAACTTTCTGGAAAGGCCAGTGAGGCAGCATTTTAGTGGCACTGATTCCTCTCATCCCAGGGACACACAGACCCTTTGGAATGTGACTGCATCCAAAGGTGAAGGCTGTGTCCCCACCCCTAATTCTGGGCTGACCTCATGGCTTACTTGACCAGTGGATGTGGCCAAAGGGAAGCTGCGCTGTTCTGCATCTCTGGCCTTAGGGGCTTTGCTACTCCTGCTCTTACCATCTTGGGGCTCAGCCCAGCTGCAGAGTCAGATGTCCAGGCTGGACTACTAAACGGTAAGAGGCGGCACAGAGAGTAGCCCTGCTGTCCCAGCGGAACCCAGCCCTGGCTGGCCCACCAGCAAGAGCAGCTGCATGTGCAAGCCCGGCAGGGTCAGCAGAACTGCCCAGTTCAGCCCACAGAAGCAGGGACCGAGTCATGGTTTTAAGCCACTAAATCTTGACGTGGTTTGTTATGTAGCAATCGAGACACTAACCAGCCAGGCTTAAAGAGTGAAAAAGCTAAAAACAACTACTTATTGTCTAATGTCATTTCAGAATCTTAGAATCTCAGGGTTGGGTCACCCCTCTCAAAGTCTCTGGTGGTTCTCCTGACAATATCCCTTGTCATATGCCCCCTGATCTGGGGCGACATATGGTCAGCGGTGGCTCTGTCCTCCTCCACTGTGTCCCCAGTGCTGCATCAGGGCTGGATGAACGGTAGTTTTCCAAAGTTGCCAAATGAATGAGTGAATGCTCCTCACCCGGCCTGCTTGTGCAAGCCCAGGGACGGGAGCTCACTCGCTCTGGGATGGTCTCTTCCATTATAGGGTGGCTGTGTGTGGGAGAAGGTCCTCCTCCACCCAGAGCAGAGACCTGTGGCTCGCCCTGGGGCCTCCTCTTCTATATGACAGCCTTGGGTACATCACAATGGTCCCTGGCATCGCAAAGCAGCACAATTTCGCTTACTAACAGCAAGTTCATCATGTACACAGTGCCCCTGGCCACGAACATGACCTTAGGGGAAATGTTTCCACCAGGGCCTAAAACAAGCCTGGGCTCTGGGATCACACGGTTTGGAGTTTCAACTCCAACCCAAACTCTGTACGGAAAGGACATTTCACATCTCTGAGCCTCAGTTTTCTCAGCTGGAAAATAGGAAGAGTGAAATAGGACGAGCGAAATTTACTGCCCAGCATTGCCGTGGCTTACAGAGGAGATGATGTATGTAAAATGCTCAGCACGCAATCGGTCCGATAAAGGTTAGTTCCTTTTCTGCCAGGTACATAAACAGTTCCAGATGGAGAGCTCATCTGTACTTAGCATGCGTGTCTATATAAATAATGTGCAGGTGGGAGACGGACTGTCAGGTGGCCGGGGATGGGGGAGGGAGCTCCCAACAGGGGGGAGGGCGGCAGCAAAGGCAGGAGGGAGAGGTTTGGATTCAGGGACGCGTAAGTGGTGGCTCAGGGGTGCCAGCATGAAGAGTGGCAGGAGGAAAAGTACTGGGAGAGGAGGCCAGCCCAGGCCATGGAGGGCCTCGAATGCTGGGCGAGGGAGCTGGGGCTTTGCCAAGGGAGACGTGCAGGGGGTCTGAAGAGGGGAGGGGCAAGGTCAGGTGTGGGAGTCAAGTGTGGGGCAGGTCTGGGGCTGATCGGGAGGTGAGGTGAGAGGAACTCCTGTGGTCTGAGAGAGGAAAGTTGGGGTGGCAGCAGAGTGGCCTGGGCCCATGGCTGGGAGAGCCGGCCACCGGGGCTGCCCCTGAGGCACGGGCACACTGCCGTGGGAAGCAGCGCCCTTGCCTCTGGCCCAGCACCTCCGCTCTGCGTCTTCAGGGGCAGGCCCTGTTAGAAACAGCACCTTTTCTGTCCTCTTCACTCTAGGAACAGACTGTGAGGGAGGACAGAGGACAAGACCTGGGCCAGATCTGCAGCCAGAGGAATGCAGGGTAGACGAGAGTGGGGACTAACCTTCCTGTCTCTCTGGTGAGGATTCAGACTATTTCCTTTCAAGGTCTGTTTATTCATTTTATTAACCATCCCAGACCTTGAGATGAGCATTACATTTTTCTAAGCCCTACCACAGTTGTGGGCTCCTTTGAGCCTTGCAGCTGCCTTGGGAGGGACGAAGGCTGGGCAGAGATGGTCAGCTCTATTTTTAAGATGGGGAGACCTAAGCCAGAAGGGAAGTGACTTGCCCAGGACCACACAGCAAGTGCATGGCAGAGCTGTGCTGTCATCCAGGCCTCCTGCCTCCCATTCCCATCCCGGCCTCTGTCCAAGACATCCAAGACGTTCTCTCCTGCCCGCTCTGGGTGAAGACTGAGGGGAGCCAGAGAGAGGTTGACAGCTGTCAGCAGACAGCACTTAACCCAAACTGACAATTTAATTGTGAAAATGTGGACGAGGTATAGTTACGTGCAAGGAAATCCAGATGGTCTGGGCCCCTGGGGAGCCTCGGCCAGCACCCCAGTTGCTGGGGAAACCGGAGAGGGTTGGGGATGATGTCACTAGACTCTGAGGTGGAGCTGGGGGGATGGGCCACCCGTCCACCTCTTTGGGGCTGTGGGCCTAGCTACAGGCTCTTGTCCTCACATTTAACCCCTTCCCTCACAGATGAGGCAAAAGGGGGCTCCAAGGGGAGTTGGTGACTTGGCCAAGGTCACACAGGGAATCAGCCTGAGCTATCCTTGTTCAGGTGGCTGTGCCTATTCGTCCAGTCAGGCTGCAGGCACCTTGAGGACAGGGCTGGGTCAGAGTAACCTATGGGTCCCCATACCCAGCAGAGGGTCTTGCAAAAAGCAGATGCTCAACTCTGCAGCAAGGGCTGCTTGATCCCTTCACAAAATAGGGAGTGTTGGCCCCTCTGGGAGGTGATACCTGAATTCCTAACAGCCTTACATGAGCAGGAGCCCTGGGCAGTCACCCAAAGCAGCTTTCACTGGCTCAGGGATCACTGAGCTCAGAAAGAGCAGGTCACTATGTCAAGGTCACCTAGCAGGTTGGGGCAGCACCGGGCTGACACTGAGTCCAGGACTCCCAGAGGTCAAGTTCCCTCTCATCTCCATGGATATGACATCTATGTAACCCTTACCAGGGAGAAGCAGTCCCTCTCACTGCCATTTCTCTCAATCCTGCTGCAGGGGTCTGGGCTTTGGGAAGCCCTTACTGTCTGAAGCATTTTCTCAGAACCCCCAGCTTCTGACTTGAGGCTAAACATCAGCCTACCCAAAGCACCACTAACAATGATAGTGACCACCCTGAGCACAGCCCCTACCATGTGCTAGGCTCCGCGCTCCTTCTCTCAGATATTTACAACTCTGTGGGCTGGGAGTTGTTTTCACTTTGCAGTCCAGAAAACTGAGGCTCTGGGGAGCCACTTGCCTATATACACACAGACAGGAAGCACAAAAGCTGGCCCTTGGGCCCAGTTCTCTCTGCACCCAAACACCGTGACTACCTGCTTCCCTGGCTAGCAGGTCATCCCACAGTGGCCTGAGTCACTATGGGAGGGGGCAGCTGAGTTTTTGCCTGCCGGACCTCCCTCCCACTTCCGATGGTACAAGCACCCCTCCCTTCCATCCCCCCACTTTCTGAGGTTCTGGTGGTGCTGCCAGTCAGGGCCCAGTCCCCTGGTAGAGAATTCCATCTTCCTAGCCACATAATTGTCCCAGGAACAGTACATGACCAATTGGACCAAACAGCCACTTCCCTGGGATTGCATAATTGGGTTATGGGAGAAGGCAGTTAGCTCCCCTTTAGAATGCAAGCTTTAAAGGTGTGACCCCCAGAGCTTCCAGCCCAGTATTCCCTGCCATGTGAGGAAGACAAGGACAATGAAGAAGGAAGAGAAGGAAGAGTTGTGTATGTGTGTGTGGGGGGGGTGGTCATTTGAGTCCCTGAGCACACCTTTGTCCTTCCCAGTTATGGGGCCAGTAAATCCATGGGCCCACTGGAATTGGGTCTCCACCTACTGTTGCCATTGCAGCAATCCTGACTATTGTCTCTGCAATGTGCTGCACCGCTGTTACAGGAGGTACAAGAGTAATAAAGGTTCTTGTCCTCCAAGAACTAAGAATCTGGGCAGGAGAGGGGAGGTAGCAATAGTTCTGGGTTCGAGTCCCTGCTCTGTCTCAAGCATGGTGTGTGATCCTTTCCCTCTGTGGGCTTTAATTTCTCCATCTTTACCACGAAAGGGTTGGGGGGAGGAACATTGGGCTCAATGCTCTGCAAGATCTCTTCCAGATCTACAAAACTACCTTCTTTTAAAAAAAAAAAATTGAGATATAATTCACATACCATACGTTCACCCTTTTATGCAGTTCAGTGGTTTTTAACATATTTACAAAGTTGTGTGACCATCACCACTTTCTAATTTCAGAACGTTTTCATCCATCACCCCCAAAAGAAACCCCATATCCATTAGCAGTCATTTCTCATTTCACCTACCACTCCAGCCCCTGGAAACCGTGAGTCTCCTTTTTGTGGTCTCTATGGATTTTCCTGTTCTGGACAGTTTAAGTTCATTTTCAAGTTCATCCATGTTGTAGCAGGTATCAACATTTCTTCATTGCTTCTTATGGCTGGGTAATATTTCACTGCATGGATCTACACATTTTTGTTTATCCGTTCATCAGTTGGCCATTGGGCTATTTCTACTTTTTGGCTATTATAAATAATGTTGCCGTGAACATTCATGTGCAAGCGTTTGTATGAAACACATGCTTTCAGTTCTTTCGTGTACGTACCTAGGAAGGGAATTGCTGGATCATATAATAACTCTGTATGTCTTTTGGGCAAACTGCCAAACTGTTTTCCATAGTGGCTGTACCACTTTACATTTTACATTATCAGCAATGTATGAGGGTTCCGATTTTTCCACGTTCTTGACAACATTTGTTATTTTCACAGTCTTCTTATTATAGCCAGCCTAGTAAGTGTGAATGGTATATCTCACTGAGGTTCTGATTTGCATTTCCCCAATGACGTGGGGCATCTTTTCATGTGCTGACTGGCCATTTACATTTGTATGTATTTTGGAGAAATGCCTATTTGAATCTTTTACCTATTTTAAAAACTGAGTTATTTGTCCTTTTCTTGTTGAGTGATAAGTGTTCTTTATGTATTAATATTTTGGATACTAGGATACTAGAGCCTTCTGAGATACTTTATGTGCAAATATTTTCTACCATTTTGTGAGTTGTCTTTTCACAATCTTGATCGTGTCCTTTGAAGCACAAAGTTTTTAATTTTGATGAAGTTCAATTTCTCTGTTTTTTAAAGTGGTTTGCTTGTGATTTTGGCATCATATAAAAAAAATAACACTAATTCCAGGTCAAGAAGATTTAGACTTATGTTTTCTTCTAAGACTTTTTTAGTTTTAGCTTGTACATTCAGGTCTTTGATCCATTCTGAGTTAATTTTTGTGTACGGTGTGAGGTAGGCATCCAACTTTAGTTTTTTGCTTGTAAGAATCCCAGCATCATTTGTTACAAAGACTATTCTTTCTCCATTGGATTATCTTGGCACTCTTGTCAAAAATCAATTGACCATAAATAAATGCATGAGTTTATTTACAAAATTACCTGTTAAGTGACGTCCAGGGAGTAAGTTACAGTAGGGTTCAAGCAGTCACAACTACGTGAGAGGTGGTGTGGCAGAGGGAAAAGGATGAATTAGAAATTTAGAGTTCGGGCCGGGCGCGGGGGCTCACGCCTGTAATCCTAGCACTCTGGGAGGCCGAGGTGGGCCGATCGTTCTGAGCTCAGGAGTTCGAGACCAGCCTGAGCAAAAAGCGAGACCCCATCTCTACCAAAAAAGAGAGGGAAATTGATTGGACAGCTAAAAATATATCTAGGAAAAAAAAATTAGCTGGGCATGGTGGCTCATGCCTGTAGTCCCAGCTACCTGGGAGGCTGAGACAGTAGGATTGCCTGAGCCCAGGAGTTTGAGGTTGCTGTGAGCTAGGCTGACGCCATGACACTCGCTCCAGGCAAGAGAGTGAGACTCTGTCTCAAAAAAAAAAAAAAAAAAAAGAAATTTAGAGTTCTGCATACCTGTGTTTCCATTCCAGATCCACTGTAACCCCAGGCAAGCTGTTTCATTTTGTCTTTTAAGAAAGGATACAGTGCGTCACACTGAACACAGTCTCATAAAAAACAGCAGTACTTGAATGTCCCTGAACCTCAGTTTCTTCCTCTGTCTATCTAAGCCCCAGACCTGGTGTGAGGCCCAAAGTGAGAGAGGAGGGAGCACAGCAGTATTTCAGGTGGGGCCAAGGGCACAAGCAATGGCTGGGAGGCTGCAAAGTGCAGGGAGTGTGATTGGGAACATGGAGAGGAGGCTGCCTCTCTTGGCCTTCAGTTGGTAAAAATAACAGAGACTCTGGTTCCTGAGTCACGGCTCAGAAGACAACTCCCATGTCCCCCTAGGGAGCCCCATGGCAGAGAGGCCAGCCATGACCTCCAGACACGCCTTCCACCACGGGCTAGCCGGCTAGCGGTGAGCAGGCTGCATGTGACACTGCTGGCTCCGCTCAAGCCTGGGGCAGGGAGGCTGTGCCTAGAGAGCATGGAGGGTGGGGCCCAGCAGGGGGGCTTTTGTTTCTTGCTTTGTGTGGAAGTGAGCAAGACATGCAGAAGGTCAGGGAGAAGAATGCACAAAAGGTAAGAGGAAACCCATTTGTTGAGCACCTACTATTTGCCAGAGGCACTTTGTGGACTTCATCTCAGCTTTCAGCCACGGGGAAACAGGAGTTGTGACAGCAACTGGACAGCAACCGGAAGCATATGGGGGACACACAGCCAGCAGAGGACAGAACCAGGATTTGAACCCTGTCCCGTGTGTCCTAAAGCACACGTTCTTCTCACAATGCCAAGCTACCCTAGAGAAGAGAAAGAAAGAGACAGAGGGCAAGGCAGAGGAAGGCCCAGCAGAGGGAGAGAGTCCCACGGAGAGGGAAATAAAGAGAGGCACGAGTGAAAATCAAGAGTGAAAAGTGCGTGAGGCAGTGGCCCAGCTGAGCGGGTCTTCGGGGACGAGCGGAGGGCGGGGACGGCCGGAAACCGGCTCATCGAACCTGGAGCCAGGAAACATGCTTGGCCTGAGATGTGGTGGAAAGCTCTCGCCTCAAGATATTGGCGAGGGGGAAGCTGGCACGGGGGGAGCAGGGTCTGCCTGGGAAAAGGGCAGCAGGGCCAGGTGGCCAGGGGCTGCCAAGCAGGGCCATCATCCGGCTCTCACAACCACCGTGGCGCTCGGGCTGGCAGGCCCTCCTTCCTGGACGAGCAGAGCAGCAGGCCTGGAGGCCCAACAGAGGGAGCGGCGACCGGGCCTTCCTGGAACGTTGGTTGCTCCTAGGACAAATCCCTCCATGTGGCCTGTAGTAGGGTGGCTGCACAGTTTATTGTTTAAACTGGGACACTTAAGAGTACAAGGGGACAGCAGGCATAAACGGGTATGTACGGGCCCCAACTTCTAAGGCCCTGCACGACCAGGCAGCCTCCCCAGCCCTGTGTCTGCCGTCCACACTGGCCTTCCTGCGCTTAGGGCTCTGTATTGTCTGGGATACTCAACCTGTGTCCCCCCTCAACACCTCTCCACACCCCTTCATTGTTCCTACACACCCTCAAAACTCAGCTCCAGTGAGGCCAGTGCCCGTGTTAAGCTATTCAAGACACCATGTGCTTTTCCTTCATGGCACCGATCACAGTCACAATAATGAAATAAATTCTTAATTGTGTCTTTGATTGTTTCAAAGTCTGTCTCCCTCCCTAAGGGCAGGCTGGGTCTGACCTGTGCACTGGTACATCCTGCTCACCCAGCCCAAAGGCCCTAGTGCATAGATGAATAAATCAACTCCTGAGGTCCCCTGTACTGCCATAGAGGCATGTGCCCACCCTTGTGTTTTTTGGTTCCTTGCTATACAAGGAAAGGAAAGGAAGGAGCTAGTCCTAACGAAAATAAATAATCTCCTGGGCATGATGTGTACTTGTGATTTGTTCCACAAACTCTGAGCCCCTTCGTGGAGGGACTCTAGCCTCACTGGGGCCTGAATCAGGGGCTCAGGCTAGATTTGATGCTGAGTAATCACAACGCTGAGTATCACTGTGGTGGCTCATAGAGGATCAGAACTGGAAGGAACTTTAGAGATCATGAGATATCATGTAAGTCCTGAGTCTAGGCCCTCGGCTATTATAGGCACCAAAAAATATGAGTGTTCCTCCCTTTAGAGGTCATCCTTTCTAAGCAACCACTTTTTTAAAACAAGTTTTAAGTGTGCGATTCACTTTAGTATATTCATAAAGTTGTGCAGCCATCATTACTGTCTAATCCCAGGACATTTCCATCACCCCATAAGGAAACCCCATACCCAATAGCAGTCATGCCCCCCCTTTGCCCTCCCCTCAGCCCCTGGCAAACACTAATCATCCTATTTTAAAGACAGGGAAACTGAGGCCCAGAAAGTGGGAGTGCCTTCTCTAACATCGCACTGCCAGCCAGCAGCAGAGCCAGCACTGGCGCCCAGGCCCCCTGACGCCCAGCTGCTACGGTCAGGCAGCAGGTCCGCGCTCTCTCGGGCTCCCTCGGCGTGCTCTGTGCCTCACGTGAGACAGGTGTTTGGCGAAGGCCTGGAGACTGCAGCCTCTCAGGTGAGATGTGATCGTGCCATATGTAGTCATGCCCTTAACCATCCAGAGCCTGCTCGTGCTCGGAATAGAGCTGGGGCTGTGAGGTGTAGGAGAGACACTGAGGACTCACTTCCACTTTGTACCCTGCTTCTACAGTAGCCAAGGTCCCTTCAGAGCTGAGAGGGCCCTTCCCCCAAATGACCCCATGGCTGCCTCCTCACCTCCTTCAGTGTCTTCTCAAAGGCCCCCTTCTTGGTGAGGCCTGCCCTGGGCACCCTATTTAAAACTGCAAACAGGCCCTGCCCTTCCCTACTGGCACTATCCACGCCCCCTCTGGATGGAGACATCACCCAGCTGACGTCCTGTAGCTGTCCCTTCTTTATCTGGTGACTGTCTGTCTTCCCCCACCACAATGTCAGCTCCAAGATGCAGGGATTTTGTCTGCTTTGCTCACTGCTTTACCCCAGCTCCTAGAACAGTGCCTGTCATCTAGAAGGTGTCTCGTAAATATTGGTTGAATGAATGAATGAATGAATCAATGGCCATGATCGCATTTACTTGTTGTCAGCAATAATCCAGGGAGGGGCTACTATGCCTGTTCTATTGATGACAAGCTGAGGTCATCTGGGAACTAGAGGCAGGCCTTTGTCTCCCCTGACCTTGGTCCTGTCAGGGGAGCCTGGAGTGGGGTCAAGGTGGGCATGAGGAAGCAGGGGCCAGACTTCCAGGGTCTTCCATTGTTTTTAGGACCCTAGAAACCAGAGTCAGTTTCTGGACCCAGTCTTTACTACTTCCTGCAGGAATTTAGCAGCTTTCACATTCCATGCCTTAGCCAAAATGGAAAAAAAAAAAGAGAGGGAAAAAAAGTCAGTACTATTTTTTAAAACGGCCTTAGATCTGTGAGCTTCAACATGGAAACTGCTGTCCATGATGTCATGGCCCCGAGGCCCTCTGGGCAACGTTACTGACACTTCATACAGTGGGCTGGACCCAGGATCCACAGTTCTCTTTCCAGAGCTATGTAGGCGCCACGGGCAGACAGTGGCTCTGTTGACAAGCCCGGGCCCAGATGCCTGGAGTCAGGGTGGAGCCAGGCACTGGGCAGGGAGGGGGCACACTCGGGCTGATGGCCCAGTAGAGCAGCTCGCTCTGCTGTCCAGAGGTCTTGTCCACCTCTCATGGCATCTGTGGCAGGCTGCAGGGTGAGCATTCTGACCTGTGTCTTCCCACAGGGAGCAGAGGCTCAGAGTGGTGTGGTGACCTGCCCATGGTCACTCACACAGTTAGGGAGTGATGGCTTTGGGCTTGAACCCCTGTCCTCTGGTTCTAAATTCTATGGTCTACTTAAGAAGAGAAGGCATGGCTCTTGCCCAAGAGAAACTGACAGTCTGAGATTGGCTGTGAGAAAACCACTTGATCAAGTCGAAGTCTTCATTTTAAAGTTGAAGAAACCAAGGCTCAGAGAGGGGCAGGGACTGGCCCAAGGTCACACAGCCAATCCACAGACCAGGCAGTGCTGGATGCAGTGTCTAGATTCCTGGCCAGGAGTATTTCTTACAATATCCTGCACTTAAACAGTTCCGTCCGGGCGGAAGCTCTGCTGTTCCGGAAGGGACGCCAGGCCTTCCCAGAATCCGGTCTCAGGCTGTCTTCCAGGATATGCTGTCAAGGCTCACTCCTTAGGGAACAGCTGTTGGCAAAGGAGGCGAGATATTGATTATGGCTGGGGTTGGGGGAGGGCGGTTTGGAGGGAGACGGGGGAGAGAAGGGACAGAGAAAGACAGTGGAAGTTTCTCTGGAAAACCAAAGGTGCATTTATTTATTTTTACTTTCGCTTATCTGCATTTTCTAATTTTTCTACAGTTATATGAGTAATCTTTCAGACTTGAAAGTGATAAACTGTTTAATTAGGAATGGTCTGGGGAGCCAGGGTTGCCTCCACCCTGACGGGCTGTGTGAACTTGGGCAGGCCCCCACCCCTCTCTGGGCCTTTCTTGGAAATGCCAGGAATAAGGTTCCCCCGTGAGAGGTAAATGAATCAAAAGGCTCCCTGGCTTGGGAAACAGCTCTCCAGCCTATGCTCAAGAGACTTCAGCCTAAGGAAAGAATGCAGCAACCAAAGAGTGAGGTGTCCAGAGAAAAGCCAAAGTTCAGAGAAGCCCAGTTTGGCCATGTGCATGTCCAGTGCTGTCCGAAAAGTCAGGGATGTTGTCTGAGAGATGTACCCATCCCAGTCCCCACAGAGGACCTTGCTGCAGGAAATGGAGATGGTTCTTCAGGCTTCACCAAGGTCTGTGTGAATCGTTTCTCCACCAGCCCTTCCTGTCCCATTGCTCAGATTCCAGACCTACCAGGCAACAGCTTCCCAGAGACCTGGCTCCTGGGAGGAGGCTGCGGAGGGGACAAGAGCGCTCCTGTCAGTGGAAAGGAGGACTGGTGTCAGAGATGGGTTGGAAGGAGGAGTCATCTTGAGTGACACCGTTGGGGCTAGCCGGTCTGACCTCTCTAGGTATTTGGATAAAGGTCAATGTCAGGACCTGCCAGTGAAAGGGTTAAATGATTTTCATATGTGCGTGGTGTTTAGAACAGCGCCTGCATAACACGCGTGGGTACTGCAAACTGCTCGGTGAAAGTTAGCTGTAGCTATCTGGATGGCACGGTGGAGCCATAAGTCCAGCAGGGGAGCAGTGCCTTGATCCTGGCCCGTCCTGGCCCATCTGTCCAGCTCGGCCCGTCTCTGGAAGGCTGACTCAGTTCACACCCACTCTCTCTCCTCTGACCAGCGTGTCCGTGTCTGCTGCTCATGGGCACTGAGCAAGCACCTCGCTGGCTGTTCTGAGCTGTGGTGTGCCTGCCTGGTTTTCCCCTCCCAGCTCCCCTTTGATCTCTAGGCCTGAGGGAGGGATCCCGGCTCCCCACCCCTCCCTCACCCCTGCCAGCACTGGGCGAGGCCTCAGAGGCTGGGAATTCCAGGTCGGGCTGGGACCCCAGAATGTCAGGGATCAATGTGTGCCTTGTTTGCCCCTCCTCCAGTGATGCCTACATAGGGAAACCGAGGCCCAAAAAGGAAGCCCTCCCTACCCCTTTGCATAGCCAGGGAGTCAGTGGCTATTTCTCCATCCTCCTCTGCTCTCCTTAGGTCCCCAGAGGCCACTGTTAGACTATGCTTCCCCCTCCCACCTCGTGGCCACACCTCACCTGGTCTTCGTTTGCTCTGCGGCTCTGCCTGGGGTAATTCTCGCCAAGTGGGGTCAGCCCCTCGGGAGCAGGCTGCTAACAAGCTTCAGATGTCCCGACGAAACCTGGCCTTGCAGCAGGCGGGTGCTCGGATGCTGCGGCTGATTGAGGACGCCTGGCCAGTGGGGATGGGTGGGGAGGACGACTCCTCTCCCCTTCCCAACTGCCAACTTGGACTGGACACAGCAGGTGCCAGGGGTTAACCCCCCAAGCCCCGGCCAGGCAGCTGTTTCAAGATCTGGAAAAGGACAGGGAGGCTGGAGGGCAAATGCATTTTGATCATTTGGGAACTTATTTCTTCTTCTCTCAAACCTTTCCTGGGTCCTGAACTGCTGCTGTTTCCCCTGAGGTTGCAGCGGGAAGGGGAGGAGAGAGGCGTAAGCTGCTTGTTGGGAGCCAGCTGCGCATGATTCGATCCTGGGTGGGGCACAAATGTCATCTTCTCCAACTCTCACAGGAACCCTGCAAAGTTAGGGTTGTCACCAATCACTTTACAAATGAGGAAACGGAAGCTCAGAGAGGTGAGGCAACTTGCCTAAGGTCACACAGCCCCTAAGTAGCCAAACTGGGGTTCCAACCCACCTCTGTCAGGGCCCACGCTCTACCCTGCAACAAGCTGGGATGTTTCCAGAAGACCAGAATGCTATATTGTGGTCTCAAAATTTCATGAATGGTGAGGGCCCATGGCTGCCCTGGAGTTTCAGACACTGAGGCTGCCTTTGCAGCTGACTCACTCCTCAATCTTGACAGGGCTGCAGATTTCACAAGTACAAAATGGGGCTCATCGCCTCAAGTTCAGGTGAGGTAATGCTAATTGCCATCATCACATTCTCAGCCATGCCCAGAGCACATTCTGGGAGCCAGACCCACTGGTTTGTTGTGAGGAGCTTGGGTTCTAGAGCTCTGCTCCTTACTAGCTGTGTGACGCTGGCCAGCTTACTTTACCTTTCTGTGCCTCCGCTTCCACTTCTGTGAAATGAGGATGACATTGTTAATAGTTCCGATCTCATAGGGTGGCTGTGAAATGAAATGAGTTAATATCTGTAAAGGGATTAGAAGGATGTCACACACCGGGACGCATCCAGCATGTATGTTAACTAATATTGGGCTCAACCTTGTGAGATGCGTGTATTTTCCCCAAAGTACACATGTGGAAACTGAGGCAGTGCAATGCAGTGATTCTCAAACTTAGTGTGCGTCAGAATCCCCAGAGTTTCCAGGTCAGTAAGTCTGGGTTGGGAACTGAGAATGTCCAGCATGTCCCCAGGTGATGCTGATGCTGCTGGCGTGGGGCCACGCTTGGAGACCCACTGCCCTAGGGGGCCTGAGTGTGGCTCCTGTAATGCCAGGGCCAGCCAGCACCAAGAATAAATGATTTGGCATGAGCAAGTGAGCGCGTACCGAAAGCAGAAAGGATGTTGGACTAGGGTGATTCCTCACTCTGCCCTCTCCTCTCCCAGCACCGAGGACTGTGGCTCATCCCGTCACTTCTTCCTTGACCTGAGTTGGGAAGATCACCGCCACACTGTCCCCTACGCCCGGTGGCAGAGAGCAGCGTGGCTGCTGAGGCCACAGGCTGCATAAAGGGGCCTATGTGCCGCTCACCTCCCACAGAGCGCCTGGTGGTTTTCTATTTCAGTTGCTGTAAAAATATCACTTTTGATCTCAGCTTGTGGCTCTTAAAAAAAAGAAGAAACCACCAACAGGCTGGGTTTTCATTCTCCCCTGGCCCCTCCCCACCCTCACCTCAGCTCCCCACTCTGCTGCCTTCCTCCGCTCCTCCCTGGATCACGGCACCCTAGCTGGACGGAGGGCACCTTAGGAACGTGCTGGCCTGTATCTCTCTGCGTGTCTCCCCCAGTCCCGCTGTGCGCAGGACGAACAGTGTAAGTGCAGGTGTGTGAAGACTGCTCTTTCCCCTCCTCCCTCTCTCCCTGCCCCTTCCCTTCGGCTCCAAGACCCCTGCTTGGCCAGGTCTAGGCGCTTCTCCAGTGCTGTCAAGTGCATGGTATCAATCACAGCCCGGCATCTGTGAAGACTCGAGTCCTCCCCAGAGTGGAGCGAGAACAGCTCGTGGGGCCTAAATGTTTATATCACACCATCTACGCAGAGAGCCCTCAGCAGCCCAGATTTGCCTGGAGAAGTGGCCTTCACGCCTGATGGTTCTAATATCCCATCTCCTGGTTCAGCAGGCAGACGGACAAGCCCCTCTCCCTGCCCCCAACACACACACACACACACACACACACACACACACGCCCCTTTCCTCTCAGCAAACTCCGGGGAGATGCACAAGCAGGACCCTCCTCCTGGGGTGGTCCCCTGCTCCAGGCTCTGCACTGGCCTCCCCAAGACATTCTTTAGTCCCCCCAAGATATTCTTGAGCATACTTGCTCCACACTGAGCCTCTGAGCCAGAGCCCTTCCTGTCCTGCCGCCCCTCCGTCTAGTGAGGTCACCTCCAAGGATCCCAGCTCTGGCAGAGAGGCCAGAAAATCCCACCACCTCCCTAAGCGGCTTCTTGACAGGCAGTTTGTGCCAACTGAAGGGGCAAACAAGCATTGCACCTCTGACTCACCAGGCTCTGAGCCGTTGTGACGTATTTTTTTGGCTTTTCGAGAAAGACAAAATACCACTCATTCAACAAACACTTCTCCACAGGTCATCTGCCTCTGGCCCTGTGCTGACATGGCCACTGCTCCTCCTCAGGGAGCCCTCCCTCACACCCCTGCGGGTGGAGACACAGATGTGTGCAGGGGTCAGGCAGCTAGGTGACAGGAAGTGCAGGTGTGGGGGCACCTGGAGGAGGGTCTACCTGGAGGAGATGGTGGCGGAGCAAACAGTGCAAGGTTGGGAACGTGCAGGAAGCTGGAGGCATCCCCGCTGGAATGGGCAGCTCGGAACGGAGCCATGGCGGGACTGTTCCGGGTGGAGTGAGGAGGGGTGAGCGTCAAGGGATGAGTGGGAAGAGGTCAGGTTTGAGAGCCCAGGGCAGGCAAGAGCTCCACCATTACTCCCAAGGCCTGGGGAGCCAATGCCAGGTTTGAAGAGCTCGTGGGTGTGGGCTCTTGGTGAGGAAGGCCTGTCTAGGCACACAGAGGGCCTGGGCAGAGGATTTAAGGTCCTGGGTGTGTGTCCAGGCCACAGCCCGGTTTAGCAATAACCACAGTCCGCCAGGGCCCAGACTGAGCTCCTTGCAGACCAGCCCACAGCCCTGGGCTAGCAGAGGGCACAGCCCGTGTGGCCGCCACTGGGCAGGGGGTTCAGGAGGCAGGCCTGACTCATCAGTGTCCCCAGGGCCCAGCCCAGGGCTGGGGCACAGCAGGCGCCAGTGGAAGCGTGCTGTGGAGTGAAAGAAGCTTTCAGCACGGTGACTTGGGGTATTTCTTTCTGCTCGCACATCCTCAGACGTGGAAATAAGATAGTGTGCGGCTCCGGAAGGCCCTGCACACAACTGTAAGAAGTTTGCGGGCCTCTGGGCAAAAGTCTCTCCTGGGTTTTGCACAGTTTCCCCATCTTGAAGTCAGGTGTGTGTGAGAGAGAGAGGGAGAGGGAGAGCGCGCGAGAGAGCGAGCTCCAACGCGAGGAAGGACAAGCAGCGACAGTTGGCTGAAAAGGTCAGCACAGCCATTACCGTCCCTCTTGTGCGGCGACCGGGAGCTCCCAGTTCTTGTCCGGGAGAAGAGAGGGCAGCTCTTGTGACCCCTCCCCCCCATTTCACCAGGGGACAAGCCCAAGCACACTGGCTACATTTCCCTGGGACACTAGCCAGGCACGTGCTGCGAGGCCAGCCGCGGGCTGCAGTAGGTGAGTGCCGGCCGGCGTCGGGAGCTAAACGAATAACCTGCACATCTGACCCGACCCTGACCGAAATATCAGGCCCAACTCTCGCGACGTCCTCCTAGATCTACACGTCCCGAGACCCACGCTGCGCAATAATGACGACGATAATGATGGCGATGACGACGTTAG
The DNA here is from genome assembly GCA_963575035.1 of Avahi laniger. Lineage (NCBI taxonomy): Eukaryota > Metazoa > Chordata > Mammalia > Primates > Indriidae > Avahi > Avahi laniger. Next base: position 116,370 of record CAUYSK010001776.1, read on the forward strand.
GAACATGGGCGGATTCAGGAGCTCGGCACCTGGGTCAGGGAGGACCGCTGTCAGGGCTCCCAGCCCGCAGTTCCTAGGAGTCCCAGCTCCCTGGAGTCCCAGCCCCAGCTCCCAGGACCAGTGTAAGCCCGTGGTCCCCGCGTCTGCAGACTCGCACGTTTCCCCAGTGCCCGGCGGAGTGGCTGCCTTCTACCCGCGTCCAGACCAGAGCTCACAGGCGACAGAGCGAGTCTCGGTGCCCGAGGGCGGACTGTGAAGTAGCCCGGAGCGCACACACCGTGACGTGAGTCTCGCGGGGCTAGCGAGAAGAGGCCCCAGGCAGCAGTGCGCAGGCTCCAGGGTGCTGGCCAGTCTACTTAGACAGTGAACCGAGAAGACTTATGAACGGCGGCTCGTTGGTCTAGGGGTATGATTCTCGCTTAGGGTGCGAGAGGTCCCGGGTTCAAATCCCGGACGAGCCCTCTTCCTTTTCTTTCCTTCCGGATCTCCGTTCTCCACGTACAGCACTTCTTCAGCTGAAAACATT